>VMDO01006363.1:0-101246 GCA_007922755.1 Pedetes capensis
CTCTCAGCACCGCTCCTGCTTTGGTGCCCATCCAAGAGCTCTTCTTTCCGACCCTCCTTGTACAAATCCCCTCTGATCATTGGGGCCTGCCCTGGTGTCACCATTTCTAGGAAGCCCTACCTGACTCCCCACCCTAAAGGCCTCCTTCTACCTCCAGACCCTGCGGACTCTCCTGCCTCTCCTGCATGTCCTATTTTGCGCTATGGCTCACGCTAAGTGCTTTCCAAGCACGAGCCCATCCAATTCCGCTCCAGTACGCATGCATGGGCCTGCGCTGGGCGTGACGACACCCAGCTCACAAGGTCATGGTGAGGAAAGGAGAGTTACCTGTGGAAAGCTCTCTAACATGGCCTGGTCCTCGGGCCGTGCTCCTGGGGGAGGAGGTATTGCTGGTTTATTCCTGTCACTGTACTCTGGTTACATAGGCCCAGGCCGTAGCTCTGCCCACGAGGCTGTCTTCCCTGAGGACCGCATCCTAGTGGTGTGACCTCACCACTCTGCCAAGGAATGTGACAGTGATTTTCAAGTTAGGGGACGGGTGACAAGTGGATGAACATAAAATCAAAAGACCCCGTCGTCATCGTCATCATCATCATCGTCGTCATTATATTACTTGATGTTGTTATTAAAGCCAATGTCACTTAGGGACAAGACGGTAGGGACAGGTGGCTTCCTGCTTATTACCTGGTTGGTCCTAAGTAAGTCAGCCTCCCTCGGCCTCTGTTTCTTCTTCTGCGCCTCCACCCCTCTGCCTCGGCACTGTGTGGGGTTTGGTGGGGCTGACGTGTGTGCAGGTGAGTGGGTGTGGAAGAACCACTGTGCCAGAAGGTCCAGCTGTCTATCGCACCTTTAGCGCCTTACATTCATTGCCTTAGCGTTTGTCCGCGTAGAAAAGTAAGATGACCGGGTTGAGAAGGTCTAAGCACCCCTCCGCTGACTCCTGGGATCGATGCTCAGTTTCCCTTGTTTCTTTACGGTTGTTTTGAGGTCTCCCTGCGTTGAGAAAGGAAGCACAGGTAGCCAATGGGGGGTAGAGAGCAACACCTGTTAAGGGAGGAGGCAAAGTGGGTGGACAGGCTTAGGTGCCAACAGTGACCAGCACAGGTAGCCAGGTTTCATCACTCATCTGCCGCCTCGGGCTGGGTTCTAGAGGAGCCCGGGCTCCTGCTTTGTGTGGGGAGCCCGCTCCCGCCAGTCAGATGGCAGAGCTGGCGCTCGGCCCCAATCTTGCAGGTCAGGTAAGGCGTGCTGCAGAGCGAGAGAAGGGCCCTGGTTCACGTAGGGCGAACGCCAGCGTGTGGCTTGGGGTGCAGAAGTACGTCTAGCTTATTCCCCCCAGCCAGCCTCTCCCAGAATCCCCCTCACCCCACATATGTGAAATCCAGAGGCTCCTTGCTGCGGGCTTCACTGCGCTATGCCAGGCAAACTGCTGTGTCTGAATGTAAAGTGGGCAGGGAGGGGCGTGGCCGGGATGGGGCGTGGCCAGAACAGGGGGCGTGGTCTGCCCAGGGCAGGGTGGGCAGGTGGGGCGGGGTGGGCAGGTGGGGCGGGGTGGGCAGGTGGGGCGGGGTGGGCAGGGCTCCTTCCTGACGTGCATTTGCTTTCTCTCCGAGCAGTGGGAGACTCCTACTCTGTCAGCTACGCCGCCTCGCTGGACTGGGGAGCCGTGGGCCCCGGGGAGAGCCTGAGCCTGCCCGCGCAGCTCACCTTCCGGAGCTCTGCACCGGTACCTCCTTTGTTACTCAGTCTGTCTTGTCATGAGGGGGAGGTTGTTTTAGGAGCATTGGCCCTAAGGGGACTGACGGATCAGTCCTTCCTTCCTCCTTCCTTCCTGCATTCGTGAGCCAGCGCATGGAGGGCAGGGTTCCCCTTAACCCTGTGGGTGCGTTGTCAGGAGGAAAGGCGGTCCACGGCTGGTGATTTCTCTGCAGTTTGCTCACCATAAGCACAGGGCAGCCATGCATAGCCCACTACCACCGCCAGGGTGGCTTAGAAACAGCAGGAGTGGGCGCTGGGGCTGCAGCTCAGAGACAGAGCCCTTGCCTGGCCTGCACACAGCCCTGGGGTCCATCCCCATGGCTGCAAAACAAACAAACAAAAACGCCTAGCAGTTTGAGGTCACAGGGTCTGGGAGGCTCGGGTCTGAGAGCGAGGTCCGAGCGGCTGGCTCCCCTGGGTGGGGCCGCGCTCCTTGGCTGCTGTCGGGCCTCTTCTCCCTGTGTCCCCATGAACTCGTCCCTCTGTGTGAGGCCCTGATCCCTGCCTGTGAGGACACCAGGCCTATTGGACCTGGCCCATGCCAATGACTCCTGTTACCTTAATCACCCCTTGAACGGCTCTGTCTTCAAAAAGAGTCACATTTGTGGGTCTGGGGGTGAGGACCCCCGCGTCCTGGTTTGGGCTGTGATTCGGCCCCTAAGTCCATCAGTCCATCGCTGTCAGTTCCTGCCTTGCTCACTTCCCGTTCGCGCATGCGCATGTCCAGCATTCTGGGCAGTGCTGGGAGGAGGCGTAGCCTTGTTTCCAAAGAGCTCCGGATGCTCTGGTTCCTTTGGCCATTTTATTTTGACTTCGTCCCCTGGAAAAAGTCCCTTTTCACAGACAAGGAAAATGAGGCTCCGAGCTTGATGGCGACTGCCCCGGGTCTCACGGCGGAATCAAAACCCCACGTTGCTGCTGGGGGCCCCTCCTGGGAGCACCGTCCTCCCCCAAGGGTGCAGGGCCTGCCGAGCGTTTCTGCGGCAACTCCAGAGAAACTAAGATAAAATGAATGATGCTGAAAAGATGACGACCAGATACAAGAGAGAGTAAGAAACTGTCAGCGAAAATAGACCCAGCAGAAATTAACTAGGAACAGGGTCAGAAACAGAGGGCGGAGAAAGAGGAGATAGAGAGAGAAAGCGGCTGGAAGGAAACATGAACAAGGTCAGAAAATAGGAAAGCAAACCAGTCAAAATAAAAATTCAGAGCCGGGCTCGGTGGCGCACGCCTGTAATCCCAGCGGCTTGGGAGTCGGAGGCAGGAAGATGGCAAGTTCGAGATCAAAGGCGTCTTAGTAAATAAATAAATAAATAAATAACGGGCTGGGGGTGCAGCTCAGTGGTCCAGCACTTGCAAAGAATGCAGGCGCGAGGCCCTGGGTTCAACCCCCAGTACCACACAAAAAAATAAATAAAAATAAAAAAATAAAAATTCAAGCTACAGTAAGAGGCAGAAACTCAGAGTAGGAAGACACTGGAAGCTTCCATCTCCCAGAAGGGAGAACAGGGCCTCAAGCCAGGGCCACGGACAGCCCCAGGCTCCTTTGTGCAGGGCAGGGCTGGCTGGGGAGGTGGAGGTGTGGGGTACTGAGCGTGGCCCCCTCATGTGGCCTGGGGTGACTGTCCTTGCCCTGTCATGTCCTGCTGTGGGCCTGGTGCACCGTGCTGGTCCTTATCTGTCTACTATCCACTCTGTTACCCGCATGTCAGCTCCATCATAGCAAAGCCCGCATCTGTCCTGTTCATGGGTCTGTCCCAGAGCCAGAAAGAGAGCCCAGCACATAATAGGTGCTCTGCAACTACGTTGTGCTGTTAGGTGCCATGGAGTCGTGTCTGACTCATAGCGACCCTTACAGGGTTTCCAATGGCAGATTGTTTTGGGATTGCTTCGGAAGTGGGTTGCCGCGTCCTTCTCCCATTTTTGTGGTGCTGGGAATCGAACTCGGGACCTCAGAGACTGTAGAGTGGCGCTCTACCAACTGAGCTAAGTCCCAGCCTGCTCTGTAATTATAGTTTCTGAATAAATGAATGAGCACATCAGGGAACTAATGAATCACAGACATCTGTCTTTTCTAACTTCTCTGAGCCTTGGGTTTCTCTTTGACTAAAAAGGAGATCGTTCTCTCTGTGTCTTCAGTCTTTGGTGGAGATAAGGAAAATGGTGTACATATGCCAAAGAGGTGCCGTGTCCTTCCCTTTCCCAGCCTTCAGGGTTCTCTGGGCAGTTTTGCAGGCAGAGTGACGGGCAGAGAGCAGGGCCCGCTGCCCCTAGGAAGCTCCAGAGCTCCACACTTCATCGCCTGGCTTTCTGGGGTCCTGCCTGGCTGCTCTGTTGTCCAGCAGCATCCACCTTGCCCAGACCCAGCCGCAGAAACACCTGTGGAAGTCACCCAGCCAGAGTTTTTAGTGACTAAGTGCCAGAAGGGCTGGGATTTAGCTCAGTTGGTAGAGCGCTGCGTTGCAGTCTTTGAGGTCCTGAGTTTGGTTCCCAGCACCGCAAAAATGGGAGAAGGACGTGGCAATCCACCCCCAAGGTAATCCTGAAACAGTCAGCCATTGAAAACCCTATGAGGGTCGCTATGAGTCGGATACTGACTTGACGGCACCTAACAACAACAACAACAAGTGCCAGAAGTTAGGCCCTTGCCAACTCCTGGGCCCAATCCTCACTTGGTTACACCTAGGTGGACTTGGAGTCTCTTTGGGTGACTCCTGGGCATCCATAAATGATGGGGAGAAAGTCAGTGTATATTTGGGGCTGAAAATGATCAGATCCAAAGTCTCAACCCCACTGGAGAGCACTGGTTTGCTCTACTTGTCAGCCAGTGATAAAAAGTCTTAGGCTCCATGGGAATATAAAGGAGTTATTTAAAACTGTGGCCTGCCCACAGGATGCCGTCCTTCCAGGCCGTGCGGAAGCCTGGTGTTTTGGACGCTGGGGTCCACAGCCTGTGTTATACTTGGAAACAATGTGATTTCTCTGGACTTCAGTTTCCCCACCTCAAAAATGAGAGCAGGCGCAGTAGGGAGACTCCCCCAAATCTTTTCTAGTTTGACCATTTCAGAATCACCTGAGAACAGCCAAAGGGGCAATAAAATAGTTGCCCCCTATCCCAGCGACTTGGGAGGTGGAGGCGGGAGGATTGTGAGTTTGAGGCCAGAGGCAGCCTGTGTAACTTAGTGAGAAAATAAAAAAATAAAAAATACAAACATGAGCTGGTAGAGCCCTTGCAGAAGTATGTGCAAGACCCCGGGTTCAACTCCCAAGTACTAGAAAAAAAAAGTTTCCACTCAATATTATTAAGGCTCAGCTCTGCCAGGCATATGTGACTGTCATCGCAGGGGGTGGGTGCTTCCAGAAGTGCAGTGTGTTGGTCTAGAAACTGCTTCTCTCTCTCTCTCTCTCTCTCTCTCTCTCTGTTTCTCTCTCTCTCTCTCTCTCTCTCTCTCTCACACACACACACACACACACACACACACAATGTCAGTTCTTTACAGCTTATTATGTAAAATTTATTCAGAGCATAGTGCCATGGAGTGTAGCCTCTGAACTTAGCTTCAGGCGTCCAGCTCCGAGGCCCTGAACCCCACAGAGCACCGTAACAGGCCGGAAGCAGAGGCAATGCGAGGACAGGAAGCCCCAGCAGGTTCTTCACGGTTGTCATGTCTGTAAAGACTCATATTTAATTTTTTCTATATCTCTCCTGATAAACAACTCACAGTATTTTGCTGCCCCTCCAAGCCTCCATCAGGCTGCCTGCTGGAGTAAAGGCTTTAGGGTGCTCCTGCGCCTCCAGGGGCTACTGTGGATTTGAGGGAGCACATGGGGGGGTGGAGCTTTCTGCCCTGGGTAGGCCACATCTCAGGGTAGAGAACTCGAGAGGAGAACTATGCAGTGTGCTTGGCTCACTGAACTTTAAGCTCCGAGTCCCAGGGCCAAGTGACAGCCGGTGACATTACATGTTTAGCATCCCTAGTCCAAAATTCTGAAATCCAGAATGCTCTAGAGTCCGAAACTTGTTGAGCACCGTGACAACACAGATGGACAGTTCCACACCTGACCTCTAGAGAGCCACAGTCAGCATGCAAGGGCACTAACAGTGTTGTATGTATTTGCTTTTGGGCAGCATGGATAAGGCGGGTATGGAATCTAAGTGAATTGTGTGTGTAGACTCAGGTTCCATCCCCCAGATGCCTCATTATGTATATGCAAATATTCAAAAATCTGAAAAGATTCTGAAATCAGAATCACTTCTTATTGCAAGCATTTTGGATAAGGGACACTCAATCTGTGCTGCCACCACTCCTAGAGGTACTGGTCATACTACTATTGATACTACTACTGGTTCTAGTATGGTTCTGCCTTCTATCAGCAGCACACTGGTGCTTTAAAGTCATTCCATCACGCCCTGCGTGCCAGGGTCTGATTCCGAGTCCTGTATTGATTTGCCTGGTCCTCGTCGCTGTCCTATGAGTGGAGTGTGGGTCCCATTTGACACAGGAGACAGCTGAGGCGCAGATAGGTTGCACCTTGCCCCAAGTCACACTGCTGGCAAGTGTCAGAGGTTGGCCTGCGCCCAGGCCATCTGGCGCTAACCGCGCCCTCTGCTTCCTTCGAGGCACAGAGTTCTCCCTCCACCTCCAGGAAGAAGTGCGTCCTCCTAGGGGCACCTCAGATGCCACACAGTGGCACAGATTTTGTGGCATAGACCCTGCATTAATGGCTCTGGGAACAGACCCATGGGGAGCTGGGATGTGGAGGGGGAAGGCTTTGGAAGGAGCACGATCTCCGGCTGTTCTGCACGGAGCTGGGCTCCTGCCCACCTGCAGGAAGCAGACCCTGCACCCACCGCCTGGGTGGCCAGCTGTGGAATCCATGCTCCCCTGGGGCAGCCTGGCTCCTCCCAGCAGCTCATCACTGGGTGCAGCACAGCTCTCCTTGGCCCTTGTTGTTGTTGTTAGGTGCCATTGAGTCGATATCTGACTCATAGTGACCCTGTGTACAATAGGTGAAACACTATTCTCAGTGCTTCTCTGCTGTTCATAGGGTTTTCAATGGCGGATTGACTTTTGGGAGTGGGTTGTTGGGTCCATCTCCCAAGCCTTGGCCCTTAGGGAGACTGGTACTTGGATCCTATTGCCCCCAATTTATTCCCCGCAGGAGCCTTAGGGCCTCCACACGCTCTCCCTCACCCACAGGCAGGGGCTGCCAGCCACTGCAGTCACTGTGGGTTGGAAATAAACACTGAAGTTAGCCCAGGGATCAGACTCCAAAAACAGCTGACGAAAGCCTTTTCTCTTTTCTTCTCTAGAACAGAACCCTGCTGAAAGCCCCTTTTACCATAACAACAGGAGAAAAGATAACGGTAAGAGAAAACAGGCAGTGGAGCACCGTGCCCAACATGTCTGTTCCTGCGCCCTCTTAGGCCTGTGGGGTGTTGGACTCTGGCCTGTCTTCGAGCCCAGGGGAGGTACCAGCCGATGGCCTTGACGCCCCAGACATGCATTGAGGCTGGGGACTCCACGCTGCGTCTTGGGTCCCCCCTATGGCCCGAGGCTGTCCAGCTGGTTTCCCTGGATGGCCCTCCCTCTAGGCAGATGCACAGACCAGGGCCTGGACAGACTGACATGCCACCTGTCCGTCTGCACCGAGGTCCACTGTGCTTCTTCCTGCCTCCAGGGCCAACTGCTGGTGACGATCTGTCTTCCCGGATCAGCCTGGGCCACTGTGGGCCGCAGGCTGGTCTCTGGCTTCTGCTCACCCCCATCCGTGCTTTTCCACCATTGTTCCTCTTTTGATCATTCACAGCTTGCCCATTCTCTCATTCCTGTATCTACTATGAGCTAAACAGGGCCCCGCAGAGAGAGAACCAACACAATGTGTGCATAGATTTTTTTTTTTTTTTTTTTTTTTTGTGGTACTGGGGGTTGAACCCAGGGCCTCGCGCCTGCATGCTTTGCAAGTGCTGGACCACTGAGCTGCACCCCCAACCCATTTTTACTTTTTCAGACAGGGTCTTGCTAAGTTATGCAGACTGCCTCTGGTCTCGAACTTGCAATCCTCCTGCCTCCGCCTCCCGAGCCGCTGGGATGACAGGCGTGCACCACTGCACCCGGCTTAGATGTTTATTACTATTGTATTTATACATGATAGGAGAGGGTTTTGTTCTGTTGTGCACAGAGTCGCTATGAGTCAGTCCCGACTTGAAGCACCTAACAAGTGGAGTAGAATAAATCTGTTGATACTTCCATTATGCAGCTGGTAAATCAGCGTGCTCACACTTCCATCCCCTTAAATATTTTACAGAACAGAGTAAATAAAAAAGAAAAGAAAAAAAGTAAGAATTTTAATTAGTGTGTGATGACTAGTCATGTGCAGCCATGGGTTGTACCACGCTTGATTCTTTTTCCTTTTTCTTCCTTTTACTTTTTCGCATTTTTAGAGCTGTGTTCTGTCCTTGGCATTTTTCCTCTCCCTCTCTACCCCTCTCCGTTGTTCCCCTCCTTT
Source organism: Pedetes capensis (assembly GCA_007922755.1). NCBI lineage: Eukaryota > Metazoa > Chordata > Mammalia > Rodentia > Pedetidae > Pedetes > Pedetes capensis. The sequence continues at coordinate 8,269 of VMDO01006363.1, forward strand.
CCTGCTTCCCCGTCAGGCTGTGTGCATAGATTTTACGAGGGGATTAGTTGGAGGAATTGGCTCCTGTGACTACGGAGGCCAAGAAGTCCCAAGCCAGGCCGTATGTAGCTGGAGATCCCGCGGGCCTGCGGGGTGCCCCAGCCCGCTGACGGCCTCAGGCCCAAGGAAGCCAAGGGGGTGACTTGGAGACCCCAGCTGAAAGTTAGACCCAGGGGCTGCTGGTCTAAGTCCTCAGTCCAAGGCCAGGGGACCTCAAGTTCTGAGGTCCATAGGCAGGATGAGCGGGTCCCTGCCATGGGAGACAGACAGACAGACATGTTCACCTCTCCCCCTCTTTGTTTCCTCTGAGGTCCAGCCAGCGGATGGTGCCTGCTCCCACTGAGCGTGGTCGTCTTCCCTGGTCCACTCAGACCCACGTTACCCACCCTCCCGGACATGCCCAGAGTCCCACTTTTTGCAGGTAGTCCTGACTCCCAGCGAGCTAACTCCTAACCTACCCATGAAGCCGGACAACAGCTCTTCACAGCTCTTAGCGCCCACTTCCTGGCGGCTGGGCCTTCGAAGCCCCATGTGTGTGCTGGGCCTTGCCATCTTTGTCACCATCTTGTGACACGGATTCTACTTTCAAATCACTCCCACTTCACAGATGGGGAAACGGAGGCACACCACAGCCAATGTCCAAGGCCCTGTGGTCCCCGAGATCACTCGAGGCTTGGTGGCCCGTGGGAGGGCTCGGGGGACTTGCAGATGGCTGTACTCACAGCCCTGACTGCCTCAGTGGAAGGCCACAGCGACGTGGGCAAGGGAAGAGGCACAAGGGTGGAGTTTGAGAAACCCAGCCACAAACTGTTAAGTCCTCTCCAGGGAGTCGCACAGGACATACCCAGTCCCCAGCATGGCGTCCTCACGCACCTGTGCGTGCCGTCCACCAGTGGGCATAGAGACGCGGTGCTCAGCTTCCTAGAGGGGCTGGCCAGAGGCTCCTTTGCCCTGGCAGCACACCAAGATTCCATCTGGAGGGAAGCAGGTACGAACCCCACGGCTGCCACAAAATGCAAAGAGCGGAGCCTCTGCCATCAGCCAGGGGTGACCCCTCCCCAAAGCCAGGTTCCCAGATGCCAGCCACGGCCCAGCCTCTCAGGGGGGGCCTTCCAGAGGATGGCAGCGTCCTTGGATGTGTCATTTTCCTGAATGGCCAGCAGGTGGCAGAACCCCTTTGAACCCCGCAGGGCACCTCCCCAGGAGCCGAGGTCCTCCCTGGAGCCAGGCAAGGGAAGCCTCAGCCTGCCCTTTAGCAAGCCGACAGTCGCGGGGCAGTCTGAGACACGGGGCATGGCTCTTGTTGGTCTGTGGGTTCCAGGGGGGGCCCTGTCTGATTCATTCCGTGTCCCCCGCGGTGCCGTACCTTAAAGGTGTTACTCAGCAGGTCAGTGGCCCTCAGTTAAGCTGATTGTTATCAGGGATGAGGATGGCGGCTCAGCGGAGGAGGTGGCTGGTGCTGCAGGGGGGTTGTGAACTGTGGAGGTCACTCAGCCCCCGCGCTCCCTTCCTCTGTGCCCTGGGCCCTCCCCGTGTCCTGGGGAAGAGGTGCCCATCGCGGTGCAGGCTGCCCCTCACCGTGCAGGCTGCCCCTCACCAGGTGCTCTGGGACTGGGGACCCCAAGGAGCTCTGTCGGGTGGGGACACGAGGCATATGTATGTGGTGTCCCCACAGTGCTGGGGGCCCAGTGGGCTCTCAGGCTGGAAGGTCCCGCTTTCCACCCCTGCCCTTCCGCTGATCGTGTGACCTTGAGCATGTTCCCCGCCTCGTGGACCTCAGTGTTCCCAAGTGTAAAATCAGAAGAGCAATAGCACCCCCTCGTGGGCGTGGGTGGCATTGCGGTAAATGGATGCCTCTCTGTGACCCACTCAGCGCAGCGCCCGGCATTTCCTAAGTGTCAGCGAGCTTCAGGGGTTGTCTGTGGCACTTTTATGTAACATGACGTAGTCGGGTCAATGTCAAGTGCTCAGTGACCATCGAGAATGAACGTCATTTATGAGGGTGTGCTGTGCTCAGATGCCCAGGGGGCCACACAGGTGCTGCCAGTGCGCATCAGGCAAGATGTGGGGGAGTGGGCTCTGGGACCAATGTGGACTCAGAGCCCCTCTCTCTCCACTGTGCGGCACTGCTTTCTGGTCTCATCGAGAGAGAGAGAGAGAGAGAGAGAGAGAGAGAGAGAGAGAGAGAGAGAGAGAGAGAGAGTCAAGCTACCTTTCACACAATCCAAATTCATTTAGAGGGCAACTCCAATAATAATTGTAATGGGGGTTTATGGGGAATGTGAACCGATTGAAATTGCCTGGAAAATAGAAATTGGTGAACCTGGAGGGGAAGATTTTTCCCTGGGGGATATTAAAAATATCACAGAACTTCAGTGCCGCAGTGTGCACAGAATGCAAGAAAAGTCAGTCGCATGGAATGAAAAAGAGCATCTATATATGTGTATTTAATAAAGCAGTGTTTTAAGTCAACAGAAGACTGTATCACACATGACGTTGGGAGCAAATGACTGGATCTTTTGGAAGAAAAACAGATGAATTTCCTAATCCATTTCAAAATCTAAATAGGTAAAACAATATGTAAGAAGTGAATATAGGGTAATATGTGATCAGAAGTAACCATGGATTTCAATATATAAATAGTGGAAAACTACATTTAAAAACAGCACTAAGACAAGTGAGAAACTTGGAAAAGTATTTGTAGTATACATAAAAGACAAATGACTAATGTCTTTAATATGTAAAGAGCATCTATTAACTAACAAGAGGAGGAATACCAAAATAGACAGCTTTCTATGAGAATTTTTCAAATGCAAGGATTTACAAGGATACTTTGAAGCATCGGGGAGGGAGAATGTAACTGTTGGCAAAGTTATTAGGCTTTGAGTTGAATTCAGAAGACTTGGGGTGTGCAGATAATCACTTATTACCACTTTTGCCTTCTCTGTGCCACATCATTCCCAAGCCCTCCAACCATTGCCCTGACCTGGCCTCCTCTGTCTTCCCTACCTCCAGTTTTGCTGCCTGGGGAGCCCAGCACCCACACTACGGCAACTTCCTCAGAACACAGCCCTTCTCACTTTCTGTTTTTTAAAGTGTCCCCACTTAGGATCCATCAGTAAAGTGGACCCCTGCTAACTGTAGTCTCCTACTGCCACTGGAACCCCTTGTTTGCAACACTGCTCTGATTTTGCGCAGGCTGTTCTTTCTTACCTGTTCTTGGGCAACTCCTAAACAATTCCACAGGTTCCTGACCAATTTCTCCACCTCGGATTTCCTAGGCAACCCAGGCCAGTTGGTTGCCCTCTTCATGGGGCTCCCACAGTGTTGCACCCTCTGTTTGACCTTGCCTCTCTGTGGCCTTGAGATTATTCCTCTGGATGGTACCTAACACATGTTTATCGAGATCATAAGAGAATGTTTGCCCTGGAAGAGACCTTAAAGATGACCTGCTAGGTTGTTGTTGCTAGGTGCTGTCGAGTTGAGTCAGACTCATAGCAACCCTTATAGGGTTTTCAATGGCTGATTGTTTTCGGGATTGCCTCGGGAGTGAGTTGCCATGTCCTCCTGTTTTTGTGGTGCTGGGAATCGAACTCGGGACCTCAGAGACTGCAGAGTGGCGCTCTACCAACTGAGCTAAACCCCAGCCCCAAATATGACCTAGACTGCTTTTATCCGATCCCGGGTTTCCAGCGCAGGCACAGACAAGCAAGCTGAGCCAACCATGCTGGTGGCCCAGAGCTGAGTTTGTCGTAAAACCTACGGTGACCCTGCAGATACCCTTCGAGAAATCCCGCCTCGACCAGGAGCTGATCGGCGGGTATAGGCTGTGGAACAAGCGTGAGGTCTGGAGGGTCAAGTTCACCCTGGCCAAGATCCGCAAGGCGGTTGGGGAGCTGCTGGATGCTGGACGAGAGGGACCCACAGCGGCTGCTCAAAGGCAGCGCGGCTCGTTCGCATCGCCATGCTGGATGAGGGCAAGATGAAGCTGGGCTACATCCTGGGCCTGAAGATGGAGGACTTCCTAGAGAGGCGCCTGCAGACGCAGGTGTTCAAGCTGGGCCCGGCCAAGTCCATCCACCACGCCCGCGTGCTCATTCACCAGCGCCATATCAGGGTCCGCAAGCAGGTGGTGAACATCTCGCCCTTCATCGTCCGCCCGGACTCTTAGAAGCACATCCACTTCTCACTCCTCTCTCCATAAGGGGGCAGCCGCCCCAGCTGCACGAAGAGGAAGGATGCCAAGAAGGACCTGGGAGGGGCGGGCGCCGGAGAGGAGGAGGAGGAGGATAAGCCCCCTCCTGGGCTGGAGGGGGTCTGGTTTCGGTCAGATAGGTGAAGAGAGGCCCTGGGAGCTGGCCAAGGTGCTGACGCTTGATGACGCCACAGCAGCATTGCAGTAGGGAATCAGGCTGTGTAATCCATTCTCAGTCCAAGCTTTGTCCACTGAATTGGTGAGTTAGCAGAGCTGTATTAGGCATGCGGTTGTCTCCACCTGTGGTCCCCACTGATCTCTTGCTCTGGCGAGGATCATCAGCTGGGAGGCCCAGATCTCTTTGTGCTCAATGACTGGCCCCCAAGAATGGGACAAGGGTCGGTAAGCCACCGTCCCCCTCTGCTCTCTGGATCTTGAACTCAATCAAAGCAAAGACTTTCAACAAAATTACTCATGAACTCTTTTAGGGAAATCATCCTGGGTAGGCTCGCATTGGGCTGGGATTTAGCTCAGCTGGTAAAGTGCTGCGCTGCAGTCTCTGAGGTCTCGAGTTCAATTCCCAGCACCGCAAAAATGGGAGAAGGGCCTGGCAATCCACTCCCAACGCAATCCCCATACAGTCGCCATTGAAACCCTATGAGGGTCACTATGAGTCGGATATCGACTCGATGGCACCTAACAACAACAACAGGCTCCCATTTTCTCCAGACTTTTTCCTGTGTTTTGGGGAGCAGGTGGGCAGGATTTAACACTGTTGGGGACGTTCTGACATTCCTCTGATCTCCACTCTCCCCGCATACAGAAAAGGTGGAAGAGTAAAATGACATTTGCATGACCACTGCTGTCACAACAGCTTCTTGCCTGCCCACGTCTGCGGATGTATTTATTATGTAATTAAAGTCACACTCTGAGCAATTCCTTATTGTATCTTTGTGACTCACTGTTGGATTCTGAGCCTTGAAAGCACTCCTTTGGAAAGGCCTTTTCGTCTAGCATCTCTCTTCCTAGTGCAGGCATAGAATTCATGAGAGGCATGGCTCTAGCTAATGTGAGATTAAAGGGGTGGTAATAACCCATGAGGGGCTGGGATTTAGCTCAGTTGGTAGAGCGCTGTGCTGCAGTCTCTGAGGTCCCGAGTTCAATTCTCAGCACCACAAAAATGGGAGAAGGACCTGGCAACCCACTCCCAAGGCAATCCCGAAACAGTCAGTCATTGAAAACCCTATGAGGGTCGCTATGAGTTGGATACTGACTCGACGGCACCTAACAACAACAACAAGAACCCATGAGTCTTTTTGAGAGGCAGCAGGAAAGCTAGCAAGGACTGTAGGGAGTGGAAGCACGAGAGCACTCGTGTCCACCCTGTTGGACCCTAGGACTGGCTGGTGCTCAGTGTCCGCTGTGCCCCTGTGGTCTTGGCTGCACCTGTATGGATCCTCCAAGCAGACCCCCGCTGGGTCTTCCTCCAGCCTCTGACGACTCTGCCCCTGCCTCCTGGAAAATGTCCCACATCCCCAGTGCTGCCTTCGATTGGCGCAGCTTTGCTTTGGGAGCTTAGCATTCTCGAGTGCCTGGGCTCTGCCGGCTTGGGGCTGCATGGCCCTACTGTGTGCGCCTTCAGGCATCACTCCTTCATGTGCCTGTCCCTTTCAACCAGGAGGGAACTCAGGCTCAGAGGGGGCCAGCAGGGACCTCGAGGCAACCAGGCAGCCACTGGCGGAGCTGGCTCCACGTCCTGATCTCGCCCATTCTCCTACCTTGGGAGCCAGGCACTGACCGCCAGTGAACCTCGTCCCCCTTCTATTCCCGCAGGTTCTGCCCAACCACGGTCTCCATGCAGCAGGCTTCGTCGCTGCCTTCCTGGTCTCCCTCGTGGTGAGCTGGGTGGCCCTGTTCTTCCTGGCTCGCTGTCGGTGTCTGCAGGGAAGCGTGCTCAGCGGACGCTGGGTGAGTCCCCCCGCCAAGGGCACTTTGGTTGGTGGTGGAGTCAGGTGGGTGTTCACCCTCCAACCCAGTGGGTCTCACCCCGGACTCACATCTGAACCTGCTGGGACCTATGGACAAATACTCACTGGGGCCCATGTGCTTATTCTGGGATGCATCACCATCTTTAATTCTTGCTAGAGGCTCCAAGGATGAGTCTTCTTGAAACTTTTATTTCTTTTTCTTTTTTTTTTTTTTTTTTTTTTTTTGTACTTGGGGTTGAACTCAGGGCCTCGCACCTGCATGCTTTGCAAATGCTGGACCACTGAGCTGCACTCCCAGCCCATTTTTTTTTTTTTACTTTTTGAGACAGCGTCTCGCTAAGTTACGCAGACTGCCTCTGGTCTCAAAGTTGCGATCTTCCTGCCTCCGCCTCCCAAGCCGCTGGGATTACAGGCATGCGCCACTGCACCTGGCCTTTTATTTCATTTTTAATTGACACATAAAAATTGTGCCCCTGTACCAGTGTGATCTTTCCACGCGTGCATCTGTGTGATGATCAAATCAGTGTCATGAGCGCACGCATGTCCTCAAGCAGTTATCATTTCTGTGTCTGGAACCTTCAAGCCCGTCTCCTCCAGCTCTTCTGAAATGTGCAGTGTATTTATTCTCGCGGGCCAGAGTCATCCTGCGGGGCGGCAGAGCAGCGAGCTCACCCTCTCGTATAGCTGGCATGGACCCAGTGAAGACCAGCCTCCCCTTCTTTTTGTCTCCCCTCTGCCCTCCCCAGCCTCTGGGAACCAGCGTCCCACTCTCTATGCCTGTGCGATCAGCTTTTTAAAAAGTGATGCTTGCCTTTCTGTGCCCGGCTTACCTTCTTTACCATGGTGTCCCCTGGGTTCCCAGGTGTGGTGACAGGTGTCATCTTTTTCTGGCTGAGCCCTGTTCCAACGTGCGCATGCTCCATGTGTTCTTTATCTGCTCATTGCTTGATGGATGCTTGGGTCGATTGCCTATTTGGCCCGTTGGATGATTCTGACCAGGTGCAAGAACCCCAACAATCTAGCACCCCACACATAGGACCCAGAGTGTTCTTGCTGCCCCCAGCTCAGACCCTGTCTGCACTCCATGCTGAGTAGCCCTGGGGGGCTCACTGACCTTGAGGTGGAGCCCAGACTCCTTCGCCTGACTCCTAAAGCCCCCGAGGTCTGGCTGGGACCTCGTCTCCCGCTACTCCCTGCCTCACACCCCACCCTCCAGGCATCCCTGTGAATCCAGTACCCAGGAGCGCTGAGTGCACTCTGCTCACACCCACGCGCTCACCCGGTCCTCTCTGCCATCTTCAACCAGTGCAGGCCTTGCCCATCCTTTAAATCAAAACTCAGGCATCTCCTTCCCCCATGCGCCATCTCTGGCCACTTCCTGGTAGGTTAGGGCTTGCTTTCTGGGACCCCCACTCACTGTAGCAGATTCTGCTGAGCACTTGTGATTATTAGACATGACGGCAGCTCCTCCTCCTGCTCTGAGGCTAGGTTCCCTCAGGAGCCTGTGCTGAGACCAGGAGTCAAAATCAAGTGATTTTACATGGGATGCGATCCCAGGAAATAATGGGAGGGGACATGGCAGGGAGGGAGGGCACCTGACAAAGGGAGACTTGTCCTCCAGGGCCACCATGGGCACCTAGAGCTGAGTCCTTCCCGGGGGATGCTGGAGAGATCAGAACCAGCCTCTGAGTCCTTCCACCCAAGGCTGGGAGGGGCTGGAGGATTCACCCACCTAGTCTCATTTAGTCTTGTTAGTCATTGTTTGGGGACAGGGACAGGTAGGCAAGGAGGAAGGGAGGCACGGGATCTGCAGGCCAGTAGAATCCTTCAGGGAGGGCATGTAGGTGTTGGCTAGTGGGCACTGAGGTGGTCAGGTGCCGGGGCGTGTCCAGGCCCGGGTGGTGCTGTGGTCCTGTGGCCCGGATCGAGCCCGTGCTTGGAAGGCACTCTGTGCACTAATGAGGTGGGAATGAGCGCTCAGCCGGTCCATGGGTGAGGGGCCGGGGGAGTGAAGCCAGGCGGCAGGTCATCGGGCTGGGGTTGCTCTGTGCGACTGCTGCCAGAGCGTGCGCTGGGAGGGCCACCAAGGGCTGGGGCTGCTGTGACTTGGTGTCACCGCGGGCCCAGCACCACCGTGAAAGGTGCATCTGCCTTCTTCTGGCTCACTTCCAATGGGGGAAATGGAGGCCCGGGAGGCTATGCAGCTTCCTGTACGTGGCCAGCACAGGCTGGGACCTGGTCCTGGGGACGCCCTCTCTCTGGGGGCAGCAGGACCTCCGCAGACAAAAGGTCGAGGGAGCAAAGTGGCCCATCTGCCCAGCCATGCACATTGTCCCCACACCGTGTGACTCTGACAGAGGACAGGACGCACTTCCTGGAGACCAAAGGCCAAGTGTCCAGCGGCGGGGATGGAGCAGAGGGCAAATTCAATTTACAGCCAGAACACCCGGGGGGCCTTCTTCCGCCAGTGTCTCAGGACGGCCTTGTCCCATTTTGCCTCCTCTTCCAGCCAGCGTGGTAACACCCAGCGAGACCCTTTGCCGTGAGACAGAAAGTGGCTTCTGAGTTACAGCCACCAGGGACGATACCAGCCTGGCTGTGTGGAGGCGCGCGGCCCTCGGCATATTATCACCACTCAGCGCCTCAGCTCCTGTGTTTGAGAGTCGGGGCACTGACGCTTTGTCACTGGGACCCCTTTGCGATATGACACTTGCGAAGCCCCCAGAATAGCACCTGGCACTGGGATGAGAATTCTTAAATGGTAGCCACAGCTGTCACCCACATGTGTGAGTGAAAATGATCTTGGGGACAAAACAGATATTGCGTCCGTCCAGCCAGAGAGTTGGGGGGCCGAATTATCTTAAATGTCACTTCCATCTCATAATCCTAAATTCTGATTAGGAACTAGCCAGATCCATGATGCTGAGGTCCAGCGTGGAAGTTATGAGTTTCCCTCTACCAGATGACGGGCTTACACATAAAAAAGATGGGGTGTGCGGGCGCAGTGGCACACGCCTGTAATCCCAGCAGCTTGGGAGGTGGAGGCAGGAGGATTGCAAGTTTGAGACCAGAGGCAGTCTGCGTAATTTAGTGAGACCCTGTAAAGTAAAAAGTAAAAAAATGGGCTGAGGGTGCAGCTCAGTCATCCAGCACTTGCAGAGCATGCAAGCATGAGGCCCTGGGTTCAACCCCCAGTACCGCACACACAAAAAAGATGGTGTCCTGGCACAGTGTCAGGGAATGTTTTGTTCTGTTGTACATAGGGTCGCTATGACTTGGACCCGACTCGACAGCACCCAACAACAACAGCAACAACAACTCTGCCAGATGGTGATAATGATATTGTTGTTGTTAGGTGCTGTCGAGTTGGTATCCGACTCATAGCGACCCTCTGTACAATACGGGAAACACTATTGTCAGTGCTTCTCTGCTGTTCATAGGGTTTTCAATGGCAGATTGATTTTTGGGAGTGGGTTGCCAGGTCCTTCTCCCAAGCCTACAGCTTCTGGTGTTCCCAGGTGGTCTCCCATCCAGGTACTAACCAGGCCTGACCCTGCTTAGCTTCCGAGATCTGATGGGCTCGGATGCTACAGGGCTACAGCTGCAGGCCCGGTGATAATGATAGTAAAATATTTTTATAGGTCTTTACAGGGCGAAAAACTCTTTCATTCACTGCTTTGTTTAATCCATACAACACCTCACTTAGAAGTATGGTCCCCTTTCTTTGATGAGGTAATGGAGGCTCAGGGAAGCGCAGTGGCTTATCTGAGTTCGCATGCCCACAGGTGACGGGGCTGGCCAGGTACCCTGACCTCAGACCCCAGCCTTCCCTCCTGACTGCCCCAGCACATGGCTCTCCCGAGAGGGCCACTGAGCTGGTGTCTCTGCCATTCCCCTGCAGGCTCAGCATCCCGAGAGCAGGCTGGAGCCCTCGCCGTTTGCCTCCGCCGACGGTGTGAGTGAGGACCTCTCCCTGAATGACCAGATGGTGGACATCCTGACTTCCGAGGACCCCGCAGGCATGCTTCAAGCCTTAGAGGAGTAAGACTTCTGAGCCCCACCCCGCTCCCATGAGGTGCCCCGTATTCTCACCCCGGTGGCACTTAGCTAATCATTCATTACGCAGCGATCTGAATCACAGAACTACTAGGCGCCCAACACGGCTGGGCCTTGGGGGACAGGGATGGGATTTGGAGACGCGGGTCCAGCCCTAAAGCGGTCCAGCCTGGTGGGAACGCAGACATACAGGCAGTGGTGACCATAGCATTTGCTGACGGGCAGGTCAGGGCTGGCCATGTGCAGAAGAGGAGGGCGGTCCATCCGCAGAGTCAAAGAAGCGCTTTCCAGGGGAGGAGATGCTGGAATTCATCCTTGATGCCTGATTTTCACTGCAGGAACTGTATGTTTGCACCCCATTAAAAATGTGCAGTGTCCTTTGCAGCACTCCTTAGTAGGGCATCTCATTTTTGGTGATAGTTGAAGAATCTGAGGATCAGTGAGGCTAAGAAGTTTGTCTGTCGCTTCACATCTAGTGATTATAAAAGGCTTTTCATTATTTGATCTTGGTCATGTTAGATTTTACAAAAATTCCCAACCTGGGTTTCCTCATCTCTTCGTTTCTCGCATCTGAGACATGAGGAATCCATCACCTGCCGTTTGGGGGTGTGGTAACATTGTTATTGTTAGGTGCTGTTGAGTTGTGTCCGACTCATAGGGACCCTTATAGGGTTTTCAATGGCTGACTGTTTGGGGATTGCCTCAGGAGTGGGTTGCCACGTCCTTCTCCTGTTTTTGTGGTGCTGGGAATCGAACTCGGGACCTCAGAGACTGCAGCGCAGCGCTCTACCAACTGAGCTAAATCCCAGCCCCTGCGGTAATGTTAGTGATAGGAAACACTCTTGGCCTGAGCCTGGGTCAGATCAGCCGATACTAACCAGAAGTGTTCAGATGCTCAGCATGTCATTTTGAGTCTTTCTCAAGAACACCGAAAACAGCACCGCACGTGGGAAGGCGGGGAAGCAATACTGAGTGGCCGCCCAGCCTGTCTCGCAGGATCTGGGAGCCGGTGTCCTGTGGCACATAGACACGGATCCATGGTAGCGCTGGAACAGCTCCGCTCTGCTTTCTTAGGAGTGACTACACCCTGCCCCAAAGGGCTGGGATTTAGCTCAGTGGGTAGAGCGCTGTGCTGCAGTCTCTGAGGTCCCGAGTTCAACTCCCAGCACTGCAAAAATGGGAGAAGGGCCTGGCAATCCACTCCCAAGGCAATCCCGAAACACTCAGCCATTGAAAACCCTATGAGGGTCGCTATGAGTCAGATACCGACTTGACGGCACCTAACAACAACGACACCCTGGCCCAGGAGGAGAGCTCCCCATGTCTGGTCCTTGCCACTGTGGGAGCTCCCTGGTATCTTGGTGGATGAGGACGCTCATGCTGCTGGACAGGAAGTAGCTCTGTGAGCGGTCAGGGCTGGAGCGGCGTAAGCACAGGGCTGACCTCGGGAACTGGCAGTCTTCACCCATTTCTGCTTTCAGGTTTGCGTGTGTGGCTTGGATAATGAAGGTTTGTGCAGGCACTCGGATGTCCTTCTTCATTTTAGCTGAATTCCTTCATCAGAGCGCCAGGAGTGACAAATTAAAATTTGCCCTCCTGTCCAAAGGAGGGAAAGTGGCTGGACAGTGGAGAGGAAAGTGGCTGGCAGAGATTCATGCGTGGCACTTAGTATATTAAGTGGTATAAATAGGCGATTATCAAAGTGTCCCCGATCAAAAATCAATTTATCCCCAAATGTGAAAATGGAAAGTACAGTGGAATGCTTTGACTTGTCTAAGTAGCACCCACCTGTTTTGACACCCACTCATTTTTGACAAAGAGCATGTTCTTGGTTTGCTTGCTTATTTAGTTTTCACATCATTTATTCATAGGTTGCCTCTGACAGAGAGGATTTGAGGGAGCAATGCTTTCTGTGATTTTGTCAGTAGAAGCAGGCTTGTTCTTAAGGCATAGAGAGCCCAGGAGGAGGGAGGGACTGGGCAGTCCTGGCTGGTCCTGGAGGCTTCTAGAGGCATGGCATTCCTTTTGTGTGTTAGCTGCAGCCTTGCTCAGGGGCTGACCACTGCCAAGCACCCCACACCAGTGATCCTATCAGGTCTCATGAACCCTCTCATTCTTTAGACCAGCAAGTAATTAAATACCCACCTGGGTATTTAATTTGCAAGTAAGCAGTGCTTGCATGAAACCTTCTGATTGGAGGAGGCAGTACTTCAAAACAGAAAAGCCTTAATCCTCTTGTCTTTGAGAAGTGATAGAGTTTATGGTTGTTGTTGTTAGGTCCCGTTGAGTTGGGTCCGACTCACAGCGACCCTATGTACAAGAGAACAAAACACTCCACGCTTTGTGCCATGGCCAGCACTATTGTCAGTGCTTCTCTGCTGTTCATAGGGTTTTCAATGGCCGTTTTTAGGAGTGGGCTGCTGGGTCTTTCTCCCTTTTTTGCAGTGCTGGGGATTGAACCCAGGGCCTCAGAGCTCATGGAGCCTCACTCTATCAACTGAGTTAACCCCTAGCCCTGATAGAGTTGTTGTTGTTAGGTGCCGTCGAGTTGCCATCCAACTCATAGCAACCCTCACAGGGTTTTCGATGGCTGACTGTTTTGGGATTGCCTTGGGAGTGGATTGCCACATCCTTCTCCCATTTTTGTGGTGCTGGGAATCGAACTCGGGACCTCAGAGACTGCAGAGCAGCGCTCTACCAACTGAGCTAAATCCCAGCCCCCTGATAGAGTAGAAGGCGCCTTTGTCCTTGTGTTCCATGAAATTATAAACACTGCCGCAGTCTGTTTATCTTGGTGCTTGACCGCAATAGGGATGTTGCCATTTATGAATATTCTTCTCTGATCCATGGATCCATAGCTGTGGAGTTTTGTATTTTTTCCTCCTTAGGAGTCAGTCGTATTTTGCTCAAGGAGTGTTGAATGTTGATTCTCAAGCCTGGCCCGAGCAAGTGCAGCCTGAGGGTAAAATCTACCCCTCCTCCCTTCTCCAGCTTTTCATCTTCCCTCCCTCCACATCCAGCGTTCAGTGTTTATTGACAGTCAATTCTGTTTCAGGCACCAGATTGGATGCTAGATCTAGGGACCCTTCCTTCCTTCCTTCCTTCCTTCCTTCCTTTCTTCCTTTCTTTCTTTTTTTTTTTCTTTTTCTTCCTTTCTCTCTCTTTCTTTCTTTTTAAAATCATAACATTGTCGATTACTTTTAATCTTTCTATCTTGACTTATAGTCAGGCTTAGGAGCTCATAGAAAGAAAACGCCACTCAGCATGTCAGGGGTTTAGTATGCATGGAAATCTCTGATCGTCTCCTCACTAAAAATAGGCCTTTTCTCTAGCAAATCATTATCCTGTTTGTGATTCTTACTTGAGGCTGGGTTGGGATTCTCAATATACCCCAGGTGACCTGATTGCCCTCATTCCCAGGACCCATCAGAGCCTCATCTTTGCTCCCTCTGCTGATTCATTTTTGACAAAGAGCATTTTTTTCATTTGCTTGCTTGTTTAGTATTCACATCATTTATTCATAGGTTGCCTCTGACAGAGAGGATTTGAGGGAGCAATGCTTTCTGTGATTTTGTCAGTAGAAGCAGGCTTGTTCCTAAGGCATGGAGGGCCCAGGAGGAGGGAGGGACTGGGCAGCCCTGCCTGGTCCTAGAGACTTCTACAGGCATGGCGTGCCTTCTGTGTGTTAGCTGTAGCCTTGCTCAGGGGCTGACCACTGCCAAGCACCCCATACCTGTGATCCTATCAGTTCTCATGAACCCTCTTATTCTTTAGACCAGCAAGCTTAGGTTCAGGAAGTTTTATTGGTTTTGCCTAAGGTCATGTATGCGGTAATGGACTGGGAGCCAGGCCTGAGTGCTTTCAAATCCATTGTTCTGTGGAGAGAATCTCTTTTTAAAAGGCTAAGTAGATCCTTCATCCTGCAGGCATAGCCCTGTGGCATCAGATCTCAGAAGCTAAGCAGGGTCAGGCCTGGTTAGTCCTTGGATGGGAGACCACTTGGGAACACCAAGTGCTGTAGGCTTGGGAGAAGGACCCAGCAACCCACTCCCAAAAATCAATCTGCCGTTGAAAACTATGAACAGCAGAGAAGCACTGACAATAGTGTTTCGCCTGTTCTACATAGGGTTGCTATGAGTCAGGTACCAATTCGATGGCACCTAACAGCAACAAGTAGATCTTTCAGAGAGCCAAAGAAAATAAGGTGGGGAGGGGAGTTCAGAGCTGTGTTTATTTCCTCTGTTACTAGAAGGGAACATCATTCTCTGTGCTGATGTTGCCACTGAACCCCCCAATTTGTTTTGTACCAAGAAGGTGTGTAACGAGGATTTGCTGAATTGGATTTTCAGATGTATGCATGGAGCATTTGTTTAGGTGCCAACCACCTAACCTAACCTGTTTTTTTTTTTTTTTTTACAACTCCTATCTCATTAATTTGTTCCAAACATTCTGCAGAGAAGTGACTGTGTTCCTATTCTGTGAACACACAGAGCCCAGGGCAATGGAGCAATTTACCCAGGGTGCTTTGGCTCATTATTCTTTGGGTTGCTTTGTTCCCGCAGGCCGTACTTTCTAGAAGGTAAATAAGTGATCGAACATTTCAGCAGACCTCGCTGAGAGCCTGTTCTATGCCACGCAAGGTGGTGTGGGCTTGGGCTCAGGCTGAGCCCGATTGCTGCGATTGAGTCCCCGCTCCAGGTGGCTACGGTGACGAGATGGTGCACAAATCCATCCAGCGTCTGCCTGCTTCTGGCCTCGCCTCTGTGCCAGCACCATTTCTCCCTCTTCCTCTCTCTTGGGAAGACATTTGTGATTAGATTAGGTTCCACTAGATAATCCAGCCCAATCCTTCTGAGATGCCGAGATCCTTCACTTCAGGTCCGCAAAGGCCCTTTCTCCTTATAAGTTCACACGGACGGGTCCCTAGGAAGCCCTAGAGTCTTTGGGGGCCATTCCTCAAGGCGGTCACCGCCATATCTGAAGAGAAGGAGGAAGTGGAGACTTGAGGGCCCTCGGTGGAAGTGAAAAGCGGGGTCAGTGGGTTGGAGGACTCAATGAAGTGAGCGGAATTGCTTCTGGAATGTTCCTGAGGATTCTGTTCAGACAGTGGCATGCTGGAAATGGTCACCTCTCCGTTAAGCCGTGTCTGGTCAGGGCTCAAACCCAAGTCTTCTTTTTTGTTGTTTTGGTGGTACTGGGGCTTGAACCCAGGGCCTTGCGTTTGAATGCTTTGTAAGTGCTGTACCACTGAGCTGCATCCCCAGCCCCCACCCCCCTTTTTTTTTTTTTTTTACTTTTTTGAGATAGGGTCTTGCTAAATTACACAGACTGCCTCCGGTCTCGAACTTGCGATCCTCCTGCCTCTGCCTCCCTAGCCGCTGGGATGACAGGCGTGTGCGACCGTGTGGGGCTAAACCAAAATCTTCTGATACCAAAACCCGGCCACCTCTTGGGCCTCCTTGCTGTTTGCAGACCCTTGGGTGGAGACTGAACTCACCGGAAGGGGAAGGGCGGTGGGGGTGGGGGAGGGTGGGAAGGGGCACAGGTCCAAGAGGGCAGCTCTTCTCCGACCAACTGCATGGCAGCTGTGCTTCTCTGCCCTCCTTCAGGGCTGAGCAGGAGAGAAGCCACGCCTTGCGTGTGCCAGGTGCTCAGGAAATACAGAACTGAATAATCTTACTCCTTACTGTGTTGCCAGATGGCCCACTGGGGATGCCTGTGGGATGGGGATGGGTTTAAGTAGGCGGAGAAACATCGCCCTCCCTTTCCATTCCACTTTCTAAACTGTTTTGGAAGCTGGCTTCCCTCCCCTCTCCTCGGCTGTTTCCTTCTAGTATGGATGAAGCCTCTGGTAAATGCCAGCAGTGCGGGAGGGAGCCAGGCATGCATGGAGGCCCCACCCCAGGGCTTGGGGTGCCCTGGGTGTGTTTGTGTCCATCTGGAATCCTGGGTGGTATAGGACTGTTGGTATCTGGTAAGGGTCAGTAGACCCCTAGTGAATAGGGGGATGACATCTGCACCGGGTCTCACAGGGCCATGATCTTCAGGAAGTGTGTGAGGTGTCCTCAGGGACCCATGGGAGGGGACCATGTGTGAGGGGCGTGGCCTCACAACGCAGGAGGGCGGACACAGGACTCACGGCTCGCTCCCACCCCCGGCCAGAGAACCCGTGTCTAGGCCCCTCTGACCTTTCTGGAAGGGTCACTATCGAGCTGCCCTGGAGCACCTGGCGGCCAATGTGAATATCCCGGCTGCGCACTCCCTCCGAGGTGGAAAGCAGCCGCCCCCACACCTGCCCCTTGCTTCCGGGTCTCCCTGGAAGTGGTAGGGTCCCACGCAGCACCTGGCCAACCAGAGCAGAGCTTTCATGGGGGCCAGACGGGGCGGCTGCAGAGCAGAGCAGGGCAGAGCAGGGCACCCTCCCCTGGTTACCATGGTGATGCTCGCTGTCACCTCCCCAGCAGGGTGAGGGTTTCTGGAGATCTGTGTCCAGCAGACACCGTCCCATTCCCTGGGCAGGGGTTTCCCGAGTGCCGCTTGGCACCAGGCGCTGCATGGAGCAGTGCCCAGGAAGAGGCCAGGAAGGCCGGCAGCCTCAGGCTGCCCTGTGCTCAGGGAGGGCAATTCCCGCACACGCAGGTGCAGTGCGGTGGTGCAGTGATGGCAGCGCTACGCCGGGTAAGTGCTGCAGGTGCACCCGACCCCACCCCCACAGTGCCTGCGGGGGGTGAGGGCCCTCTGGACCCCACGTGCTCCGCTGTCCCCTCTGCCTTCACGTCGCACCTGCAGCATGCCACCCTCCTAGACCACAAGGTCTGTAGAAATACAAATCACAGGAACAGCCCGGCTATCGGCTGTCGGGAGGTCAAGGGGGCTGGTGAAGGGCTGTCACCCTCCGGCCATCTGGAGTTCTGAGACAGTTGGGAAATAAGACACATGTCAGCCGTGTCATCTAACCTAGCCAGCGACGTCACCTGTCTTTTTCTCTCTCTCTCCTACCTTTCTTCCTTCCCTTCCTCCCTCCCGCTTTCTTTCTTCCTTCCTTCTTTCTTTCTTCTTTCTTTCTCTCTTGATTTTTCTTTCTTGTGCTGGGAATTGTTGTTGTTGTTGTTGTTAGGTGCCGTTGAGTCGGTATCCGACTCATAGCGACCCTCATAGGGGTTTCAATGGCTGACTGTTTCGGGATTGCCTTGGGAGTAGATTACCAGGCCCTTCTCCCATTTTTGTGGTGCTGGGAATTGAACTCGGGACCTCAGAGACTGCAGCGCAGCGCTCTACCAACTGAGCTAAATCCCAGCCCCATGCTGGGAATGGAACCCGCCTATTCCTTATATTGCTTCTCAAAGCCAGCTTGCAGGATGTGGCTTTTATTTGCAGGCATGATGAGCCCGCTGGTAGACCCTGCTGGTCCTCCCTATAATCCTGACTTCGGGGACCCTTTTGCTC
Organism: Pedetes capensis; assembly: GCA_007922755.1. NCBI lineage: Eukaryota > Metazoa > Chordata > Mammalia > Rodentia > Pedetidae > Pedetes > Pedetes capensis. The sequence goes on from VMDO01006363.1 coordinate 25,993, forward strand.
GTGGTTAGGGGTTGCTGGGCTGCTCATGCAGAGGCTTCCCCGGGGCAGAGAAGAGTGAGAAGGTAGAAGAGTGTGAAGTAGCCCTGGAAGAGTGGGGACCTCTCCGCTTCACTAGAGAAGCCTGGAGGAGTTGCGAGAACACAGTCCCCAGTCCTCGGTCAGGCCCGCTCATGGGACTCCTCCCGGAGAAGGAGTGCAGGAGGTGAGGGAAGGAAGCGCCGGCCCCTCCCCGGCAAGGGCCGTTTAGATTGGTCCGCTCCAACCAGAGGGACACTGGACACATATGGGGCATGTGTGCATGGTGGAGCGGAACACTAGCTTTTCTGACAATGATATTGCTTCTTGCAGACATTTGGGATCCTGCCCTGGGCTGCCACGTTGCTTTGGCACCATGTCAGGCTGCTGGTCTAATGCCAGCCCACAGAGCACAACCGAGAAGGAGGCTGCCACAAGCCAGCCCAGACTCCTTCTGTCTTGGTAAAGGACACGTAGCGTCTCTTCTTTCTGACTCTTCACATTACTCAGTTCTTTCGAAGCACCCTCTGAGCTAAGTACTGTTTACGGCTGAGGGAACTAAAGCAGAAAGAGCTTAAGTTACTTGCAATTGGTCACAAGAGGAAGGAGAGAGGGTCGGTGTCTGCTGTACGCAGATCTCCCTGTGCTCTGCAGCCTCCCTGTTTGGAGGGGTCGTCTATCCAGCCCACCCTTAGCAGGCAAATGTTTGTTTCCATTGTTTGTTATTTTGACTGATGCTGAGGCGCTCATCTGTGTACCCACCCACTCTCTACCCATCCACCCATCCATCTACCCACTCATTCATCCACCTGTCCATCCACGTGCTTCCTGTGTTCCTCCATCTTTTTTTTTTTTTTCTTTTCTTTTTGTGATACTGGGTTTTGGACCCAGGGCCTTGTGCCTGCATGCTCCGCAAGTGCTCAACCACTGAGCCGCACCCTCTGCCCATTTTTTTTAGTTTTTGAGGCAGGGTCTCGCTAAGTTACTCAGACTGCCTCTGGTCTTGAACTTGCGATCCTCTTGCCTCCGCCTCCTGAGCTGCTGGGATTACAGGCGTGCGCCACCACACCCGGTTCCTTTCATCTTTTCTTTACCCTAAAAAATGATACTAAGGTAGATAGTGGAGGCTGGGGTTTATCTCAGTTGGTAGAGTGCTACTCTGTGCTCTCTGAGGCCCTGGGTTCGATACCCAGCACTGCCAACGTGGGAGAAAAACCTGGCAGCCCACTCCTGAAGCAATCCTGAAACAATCAGCCATTGAAACCCCTATGAATAGCAGAGAAGCACTGACATAGTGCAAGGCATGGCACAGGGTCGGGGAGTGTTTCATTCTGTTCTACATAGAGTCTCTGAGTCACACCTGACTCTATGGCCACTACCAATAACCACAAGGAAGACAGTGACAGGCATAACAGTAATAACAAGGAGAAGCCTCACTACCCAGCGTCTGTTTTGTGACAGGCACTAGACTGAGTCCTTTGTGCGTGCCTTTGTGAGGCATTAACCCAGACGGCAGAGCAGACATGATGGAACTCATTGTTAGTTTTAGGTGCCATTGAGTCGGTATCCGACTCATAGCGACCCTGCATACAACAGGGGAAACACTATTGTCAGTGCTTTTCTGCTGTTCATAGGGTCTTCAATGGCTGATTGATTTTTGGGAGTGGGTTGCCGGGTCCGTCTCTCAAGCCTACAGCCCCTGGTGTTCCCAGGTGGTCTCCCATCCAAGGACTAACCAGGCCCGACCCTGCTTAGCTTCCGAGATCTGACAGAATCTGATGCCACAGAGCTACAGCTGCAGGCAATGGACCCCATGTCACAGGTTTAAACCTCCCTTCTGCCACTTCATAGTTATGTGACTTTGAATAAGGTTTTAAGATTTTTCTGTACTTCGGTTTCTTCAAATGCAAAAGACAGGTTAGTCACCTGCCATATAAGATCGCTGTGAGAATTAAGTGGGATAAGATATGAAAAGCAATTAAAGCCTGTAGGTAGGAGGCGTTGCTAATCCTCTCTGTGACCCTCATCTGGTGTGAGTGGTAATACATATTCTCATATAAGTGGCATAGCACTTGCAAAGTATGTGCGAGGGAGAAAATTGGCTAATCAACCAGGGAATAAGGCTCACCAGGAAATAAGTCTCGACAACAACGTGAACTGGTGAACTGCGTTCCTAAGGAGGGAAGCTGAGGTTGAAAGCCAAGTGGGTGACTGCCAGGTCCCTGCCAGGAGAAGGTGGTCCGCACAAGCTTACAAGGAAGTTAGGAGGGACGTTCTTGGAGGATTTGAAGAGGGAAGAGGAACTCTCCCTTCTCATTTTTGTCTGTTCCACAGCTGACTGTCCTGTTGGCATGTAGCCGGAAGTGGAGTAGGGAGGGCAGCAAGCCGTCTGTGAACCCCAGGGAAGATCGCATGGATGGGCATCTGGTGCATCTGCCTCCCCCCAAGGGTGGCTCAAGGCTGGGGGGGGTGGGTGCCCCGGCCGCCTTCTAGTTACAGAAATCTGCAAGAGGAAAAATGTTCAGGAGGAGAGGTGCCAACTATTTACAATCTACCTGAGTTCATGCCAAACTGAGCACCTAATAGTTTGCCATTAGTCTTACTGATGTTTTACTCATGTTTGGAAGCCCCGTGTGCCCTGATTTCTCCTCCACTACAACGTAGAGAGTGAAGATTCTCAGGGGGTCCTTTCCCCCAAATTCCCATTGTCCAGGTCCTCAGATCAATAGGCTAGAAACACGATGTATGGCCTTGGAATGGAGTCTTGCAGTGTTAGTTCTCCATGGAAACTGGCTTCTGAGAAGGAAAACTGCACCTTCCTAGTACTGGATTGGTTTTTGTGAGTCCACCATGCTTACACCACCTAACTTGAAGATGGCTGATTTACGTGGTTAAAAAAAAGGCCCTGGCTATCAAAGTTTCCTCCTGAATTAATGACTCTCCATGTTGATTAATGGGTCCTCCTTCACATTCAGAAGAACATACACTGCCTTGTCTACCAAATTCTACCCTCATTTTATTCTGACACCTTGCTCAACATTTGGTAAGAACTTGATTGATCTTTATGTGAACCAAATAAGAAAAAGGCATTAATATTATTCTCTGTTTTTTTTAATTAGAAATTTTTAATGTACATCATAATGTGATTCATTTTGACATGCTTTTCATTGTGACAATTTTCATATATGCAACTTGATAAACATTATTCATATAGGTTACCCCTTACCCTCCCCTATGTTTCCCCCCTCCCCCCTTCCCATCTAAGCTTCCCATCCAAGTCTTCTCTATCTTTTACTATGTAGTATTTTTCTATATGTCCTTGGGTTCCATTTCTGTTTAAGATAGGAACTTTTCCTGTAGTGGTCTTTGTTTTTATCTTGTTAGAACAATTACATGTGATTTCTAGTCCATTTATATTGACCTTTTTTTTTTTTTTAATCATTGTTGTTGGTAGGTGCCATCGAGTTGTGTCCGACTCATAGCGACCCTTATGGTGTTTTCAATGGCTGATTGTTTCCGGATTGCCTTGGGAGTGGGTTGCCATGTCCTTCTCCCATTTCTGTGGTGCTGGGAATCAAACTCGGGACCTCAGAGACTGCAGAGCAGTGCTCTACCAACTGAGCTAAATCCTAGCCCTTTAAATCAATAGTAGCTTTAAAAAGGTATTAATCAGTTCTTGGATAATTTGAGCAATGCTGTTTCGTCTAGAAACATGTTATGGGAGAAGCCTTTATATAAGTTTCATGACTTATATTACTAGGACCTTCCTATGTACTGGACATTGTTTATTTATTTATTTTGTCTTATATTTTGTGTGGTACTAGGGGGCTGAACCCAGGACCTCACACTTGCTTTGCAAGTGCTCTACCGCTGAGATGTACTCCTAGCCCAATTTTATTATATATTTTGAGACAGGGTCTTGCTAATTTACACAGGCTACCTCTGGCCTCAAATTTGCGATCCTCCTGCCTCTGCCTCCCAAATCACTAGGATGATAGGCATGCACCGCCGTGCCGGGCTCTGGACATTGTTTTAAAGTTGGTCATTCATAAAATGTCTCTTATATAGTTCATATACAGAGCAAACTGGGCCTGAGAAGAGATGGTCATCTTTGAAGCATGGTGACAAGATGAATTTTTATGATCTGGAAAAAAAAAAATGAATGTTCCCTGGGAAAGCACTGTGTGACTCTTGCCACCTCTGCCAAATTTGGGGAGGGGTGAGGAAGTTTAAGAATCAGAGTCAGCACATGGGCCTTGCAGAGTGTCTGTCTGCCTCCTTGGGTCGGTAGGGCCCTTTTTGGTGTGTGTAGGGGGCGGAGGGCAGAGGATGGACAAATTGTATTTCATTATTGTCTGAGTAATTGAAAATGCCTCACGGGGGAGATGGAGATTTGCCTCTTTACCAGGGGACTTAATCCTGTGAGTGAGGATTTCTTAATATTCATCTTCTTCTGAGGCCAACTGGGAGATTAACACAGGAGAGTCCACTTCATTCATAGCCTGGTATTTTAATTGATTGAAGGGACATCTTCCCGTCTTTTGTGGCTTGGGGACCCTGACGGTTTTTGTGGTTTCCACTTCTGACAGTTTGTCCAGCGTGGTTGACGTTGAAGCTGTCACCACGCAAAGTCTTCCTGAGTAGACTGTGCTGTGCAGTTTGTCTTTCTTGTTGTTGTTAGGTACCGTTGAGTCGGTATCCGACTCATAGTGACCCTGCATACAACAGGGGAAACACTATTGTCAGTGCTTCTCTGCTGTTCAAGGGTTTTCAATGGCGGATTGATCTTTGTAAGTGGGTTGCTGGGTCCTTCTCCCAAGCCTACAGCACCTGGTGTTCCTAGGCGGTCTCCCATCCAAGTACTAACCAGGTCTGACCCTGCTTAGCTTCCGAGATCTGGCGGGATCAGATGCCACTGGGCTACGGCTGCAGGCTTTGTCTTTCTTACCTCTTTTCAATCCTCAACAACACTCTCAGGGGGTCCCCAGTATGCCAGAGGGGAAACTAAGTCCTTCAAGGGAGTCCTCTTAATTAGTGAGTGGTCTGACCACTAATGGCTGGTGGAGCTGCGGGCCAGCATCTACATTTTGCCCAGCACCGGAGGCCATATTGAAACTAGTGATGGACAGAGTGGTTGGGTAAGGGATTTTGTTGTTGTTGTTAGGTGCCGTTGAGTCGGTATCCAACTCATATCGACCCTCTGTACAACAGGGGAAACACTATTGTCAGTGCTTCTCTGCCGTTCATAGGGTTTTCAATGGCAGATTGATTTTTGGGAGGGGGTTGCCAGGTCCTTCTCCCAATGGGTAAGGGATGGGGGCTTCCTATTCAGCTGTAACAAATTACCACAAACATGGTGGCTCAAAACAACACAAATGTACGATATCACAGTTCTGGAACACAAAGTCAAAGTGGTCTCACCAGGCAACAATCAAGGAGGGAGCTGTATGGCGTGTGCTCCCCTGCCCGTGCAGCTACCAGAGCTCCCACCTTTGCTGGCTTGGGGGCCCTTCCTCTTCATAGCTCACAGGCTTCCCTCCTACCCCTGCTTCCTCCTTCACACCGCCGCCCCTGCTTCTGACTCCTCTTCTGCCTCCTTGTTTTTGATGTTTCTGTCTCACGGTCAGCTGATGAATAACCGGAGTTCCGTCAGCAACCTCAGTTCCCCTTTGCCGTGTAACGTATACTCACATTCCAGGATTGGGATGTGGACATTGCCCAGGAGCCCTTATTCTGTCTGCCACACTAGGCTTCATTAAAGGTGTGAAATCTATTTTGTCTGTCTCTGAGTAAGAAGTAGTTTTGTTTCTAAATGTGTATGCAACACTGATCCATGTGGCATTTAATGGTGTGCATGTTGCCTTGAGGCATCTCTTGTAATTCTTGTATCCAACAGAGTTCTCCTTGCACGTATGTAATAAATACTTGCCGAGAAAATGAAAGAAGCAAATGAATGAGGTATTGTTAAAACTAGGCTACTTGGGCTGTGTCTAAAGGACTTGGAAGCCATTTGCATCTGAGATAGTAAAATTTGAGCATTAAAAAGTCTTACACAGGCACAAGGCTTCTCTTCTCCTCTGATAGAACCACCCCACCCTACAGAGCCTTAGGCGTGCACTGGGCTGGAGTCTCCAGTGCCTCCCCTCCCAGAGCACAGCTCCATGCACCACGTCCCACAGTGGGGATTTGTGCTCCTGGAGGGCAGGTACCCCGCCCTGGTTACCATGGGAACCAGGATCCTCATTCTCCTACCTCTAATGCAGGACCTGTCAAAGATGGCTGCTCCCTGTAAGGAGGTGCCTTCTTCTACCCACTGTCCCCCAGTCCGAAAAAGCCCTCGAAAAAGCCCACCAAAATTTTGACTGGAAAGTCTGCCCCACCTGGCAACTATTCCAGCCTATCAGAACTCTCTGCACACCCAGGTCCTACCTATCCTTATGCAATATGTCAATTACCCCTTCCCCCTCCCATCTAGAGCCCATAAAAGCCTCATCTGTTCCTCCCCAGGCAGCTGTTCTCCCTTTGCTAGAGACAGCCCCAGCAGCTTCTCCCAATAAAGGTCTGTTGAGTTTACGGGTTTTTTGGTTCCTTACCTAACAAAAAGAATGGCGGTCACACTGATCTTTCCCTAGTAACCTGGGAGAGAGCTAGGGTTGTTCACAAGGCCTGGCGTCAGTGACACACTTAAGATTAATGTGCTTCCACTTGGTCCACCCTTGTGCAATTACCTTGTGTCCTTGATCAGACGTGGAAGAGAACAGGACCATAGGCAATACCCAGCCAGTCCAATGGTACTGGTCCACCATTTTGCTACCAAGAAAGCCAGGGGAAAAGGACAGTCCCGGGCAGGGGGAGTACTAGCAGGAGGTTGGTTGAGGATCTCGTCTACTGGAAGAGGTGGGTGAGGAAGGAAGTCTGTGATGGGGCACTCACAGGGGGTGGTTGTTGGTAGATGCCATCGAGTTGAGTCTGACTCATAGCGTTATTTCAACTAAATTCTCAATACAGGGACCTCACCAGATCCCTCGGTCACTTTGCTCACCTGACCTCACCTGGATCCCTTGCTGCTATTGCAGTGGTCACTGCTGACGGGAGGCTTGCTTTAAACCACACCTGCAAGATCCCTAGGAAGTGACCGCAGTTGATTTTGGTGAAGGTGGCCGCCTTCCCAGAGTGCCCAGCTGCAGCTCTCGAAGATGGAAGGGAAAGTGGAGTGAATCTGAACCCAGAAACAGAAGGGGTGCCCATTTGGTACCCGTTCCCACGGGAACCAGGGCGCACAGGGACGTGCATATGAAACTGGCTGCCAGAGCACCGCCAAGGCCAAAGGTGCGCCACGGAAGGTTCACGCCGGGGCCCTAGTACGCCGAGGACACCACAGGCTGACGCCTGGGAAGACAGCAGCAGTGTAGCAGAGAAGCAGGGCAGCCAGTGGCCAGGGACACAGTGGTAGAGTTGAACAGGCAGCTGGCAGTGGCGACCAAATGAAAGTCCATTGGAGCCAGGCGCCTTGGCACCCTCCTGTAATCCCAGCCATTTGGGAGGCTGTGGAAAAAGAATCATGAGGTCGAGGCCAGAGGCAGCCTCCACACTTTAGCAAGACCCAGCCTGAAAACAACAACAACAAAAAAATAGGTTGGGAGGAGCTGGGGGCACAACTCTGTGGGAGAGCTCTTGCTTAGTATGCACAAGGCCCTGGCTTCAACCCTCTAGTATTGCAAAAATTACAAAAAAAATTTTTGTTAGAAGAAAAAAGAAAAGAAAGTCTGCCAGAGGCCAGCGCACTCCAGGGCCCAGTGCCTGGCGCATTCTTGCATGGGGAGTGGTACCTCCCCTGCTCATCCACAAAGAAGGTGTCACCATGCTGTTGGGTCACGTGAAGCCCAGCCTGCTCATGGGACACCAGACCTGGCCAGCTCTTCCTCCTCGCTTCCGCCTCTCCCTGGCTGCTCTAGGCTGAATGGCATGGGTGGCCCACAGAGAAGGCTGCCGGCCAAGGGTCTTTTACTGGGAACTTGCCTTGGCCATGATGTCACCAAGTCATGAGGACCCTTGGCAGCCTGCTCCTCATCTTAGGGAGCCTCCTTTTCAAACGACTCAGGCTGTGCCTCTCATTTTCAACTCTGCTTGGGCTGAGGTGGGCTGGAACCCTGGACTAGAAGGTCACAAATCCATAAAACCTAAAAACTTGGAAAGAATAACAACCACGTGGAAAAGGTAGAGGTGGTCTGGGTGGACGCCCTCGAAAGACCAGTAAAGAAAGCAACCAGAACAGTGCTTTGCCCCTGGGTCACAGGCTGCCTCTGGCCTCAAACTCACAATCCTTCTACTTGTGCCTTCTGAGTCACTGGGATTACAGGCATGGGTATCCAAGCCTGGCCCTTTATCCTACTTTTAAATGCTTGAAAAATTCTGTAATAGTTTTCTTAAAACTCTTATATTTGTACATCAGATGCCATTTTCTCCCATCAAATTATCAACCATTTTTATCGCTGTCAAAGGTGCATTGAAGACAAGGTCCTAGGGCATGGGTGGGCTGTCCTTTTGGAAAGCAGCATGATAGGTGTTCCAAGAGGCTTAAATATGTTGTGCACATCTGGTCCAGAGAGTCCTTTTTTGGGAGAACCATTGATTTTGATTGAATCACAGACCCACAGCAGTGTACTGAGAAAATTATTGTGAATATCAGAAGCTCTATACCAAAATGTTTACTATGGGATTATTTCAGATTTTGAAATCTGCAAGTAACGTGAATATACAGCCATGGAAGCATGATTAATTAATGGTGATATGTCACGGGATAAGTCTTTTGCAGTTTCCAAATACCAGTAAAAGTTTACTGTTACAATGTTAATTGGGAAAAATGAGGACAAAATTGTCCTTATGTCTAGATAAATAGTGTGCATTTATGGAAAAGATATACATTGGAAGAAAGTATAACAAAACATCACCATTGATTTTGATTGAATCACAGACCCACAGCAGATGAATCTTTTTCTATTTGTCTTTATATCCCAGATCTTTAAAATCATGAGCATAATTTCTTTTATACCTCTTTTTTGTAACTTTTATAGAGGTATAATTAACATAACATAAAGTTCACATGGGCTGCGGTTTAGCTCAGTTGGTAGACTGATTGCATGGCCTGAAGCCCTGGGTTTCGTCCTCCTTGTTGTTATAGTTGTTAGGTGCCATTGACTATGTCCGACTCAATAGTGAGCCTCATAGGGTTTTCAATGGCTGACTGTTTCAGGATTGCCTTGGGAGTGGGTTGCCACATCCTTCTCCCATTTTGGCAGTGCTGGGAATCGAACTTGGGACCTCAGAGACTGCAGAATGGCACTCTACCAACTGAGCTATATCCCAGCCTGGGTTCCCTCCTTAGCACCACAAAAACAGAAGAAGGATGTGGCAGCTCACTCTCAAAACAGCCCCCAAAACAATCAGCCATTGAAAACCCTGTGAATAGCAGAGAAGCACTGACATAGTGCCCGGCATGGCACAGCGTCGGGGACTATTTCGTTCTGTTGTACATAGGGTCGATATGAGTTGGACCCATCTTAATGGCACCTACCAACAACAACAACAAAGCTCACATATTTATGTAAAGAGGCTGTCATGCCACCACAAGCGCAATTGTTATAAACACTGTGACTCTCTGAAATATCTTGTAACTATTTCTCAAGGGAGCTTTATTTTTTTAGATCAGTTTTAGATCTACAGAAAAATCAAAAGTTTAACCCAGAGTTCCCATATATCCTGTGCCCAGGTTCCCAGGTTATTAACAGCATATATTAGTATGGTATATTGGTTAATGTTGATTCATTGTTCTTAACTGTAGGCCATGCTGTTCAGATTTCCTTAGTATTTAATGCAATGTTGTTTTTCTACTGCAAGATCTTATTCAGGAACCAATATTACCTTTACTTGTCATGTCCATAAATTAATTTTTAATTGGATAAAAAGCAAGCTTTATTTTTAAATCTTCCAAACATATTAGCTATCCTCATGGTTAACTTTTTACTTGTTGACAAAGACCATGTTTTGTATTAGTTCTTTTTTGTTCATTGGATGGTACCTTATTTAGTAATAAAACCCTGCTAATTTAGTGACTGGGAGAAGGACCTGGCAACCCCCTCCCAAAAAGCAAACTGCCATTGAAAACCCTATGAACAGCAGAGAAGCACTGACAATAGTGTTTCCCCTGTTGTACACAGGGTCGCTATGAGTTGGATACCGACTCGACGGCACCTAACAACAACAACAACAATTTAGTGACTGGGCTGGGATTTAGCTCAGTTGGTAGAGCACTGTGCTGCAGTCTTTGAGGTCCCGAGTTCAATTCCCATCACCGCAAAAATGGGAGAAGGACCTGGCAATCCACTCCCAAGGCAATCCCAAAATAGTCCGCCATTGAAAACCCTATGAGGGTTGCTTTGAGTTGGATACTGACTCGACAGCACCTAACAACAATTTAGTGACTGACTTTCAATAACTAGTTGCAGCAGAAGGGAGCAAGGAAAAGAAGAGAAGGGGGAGAAAGGCAGAAAGAAAAGCCTTAACTGCAACTAAAATTCAGAGCCCCAGAGCTGTGAGGGGCCCTTGGTTTCTGTTGCTGTTTCCTGCGTGGGGACCTTCTGACATCTGTGTTTCTCAGGTTGGAGATCGCAACTCTGAACCGGGCGGATGCGGATCTGGAGGCTTGTCGAACGCAAATCAGCCAGGATATCATTGCTCTGCTGCTGAGAAATCTGACCGGTGGTGGCCATCTCTCTCCCCAAGCCGAGAGAAGGGTAGGCACTGCTTTCAAAAAGCAGTTTCTGCTTCTGGAAAACGAAATCCAAGAGGAGTATGATCGGAAGATGCTAGCGTTGACAGCCGAATGTGACCTGGAAACGAGGAAGAAGACAGAGAACCAGTATCAGAGGGAGATGGTGGCCATGGAAGAAGCTGAGGAGTTGCTGAAGCGCGTTAGTGAAAGGGTAAGGCAGCTCTGAGGGCGTTCAGGTGCTTCCCCAGGGATTCATCACTTATCATCCCTCACCAGACCACCCACCCATCCATCCATCTATCCACTCACACATCCATCCAGCCATCCATCCACCCACCCACCCACCCACCCATCCATCCATCCACCCACCCACCCATCCATCCGTCCATCCACCCACCCATCCATCCATCCATACACCTACCCACCTATCTATCCATTCATCCACCTACCCACCTATCCATCTGTCCATCCACCCACTCATCCATCCATACATACACCCACCCACCCATCCATCTATATACCCACCCACTCACACATCCACCCACCCACATATTTCCATCGACCCACCAATCAACCCACCCATCCACCATTCCATCCATCTTCCCATCAATCCACTCATTCACTCATCCTGCATCCACCCATCTATCTATCTATCCACTCATTCATCTATCCACTCATTCATCCAGTCATCTGTCTATCCACTCACCCACTCACCCATCCGCCCACCCAACAATCCAACCAACCATCCATCCATCCACCCATCCTTCATCTAACCATCCATCTATCTACCATCAATCAACTCATCCACTCATCCCACATTCATCCAGCTAGCCATCCACTGATCTCTCCATCCACTTATTCATACAGCCATCTGTCCACCCACCCACTCACCTACCCTTCCATCTATGCACCCACGTGCACATTCTCCTATCCATCTGTATACCCACACATCTACCCACCCTTGTACCTACTCAGCCACCTAGGCATCCATCTATACATCCATCCACATAAACTCTGATCTGTCTACACATCCATCCATCAATCCATCTGCCCATCATCTACCCATCCATCCATCCATCCATCCATCCATCCATCCAGGAGTCATTTGTTTTTGCTGTTGTTGTTAGGTACTGTTGAGTTGGTGTGCTATTCATAGTGACCCTATGTACAACTGACAAAACATTATTGTCATGCTTTTCTGCTATTCATAGGATTTTCAGTGGCTGATTTTTTTTTTGGGAGTGGGTTGCTGGGTCCTTCTCCCAATCCTGCAGCACCTGGTATTCCCAGGTGGTCTCCCATCTAAGTATGAACCAGGCCTGACCCTGCTTAGCTTCCGAGATCTGGTGGGATCAGATGCCAGCTGCAGGCAGAGTCATTTAGTAAGCATTTATTGATCACTGACTATCTCTTATCACTAGGCTAGCCACGGCAAGGACAGAGTTGAATGGGACATGGTTCTTACATTGATGAAATTCGTCGTCCGATGCAAGACACTCACATATGAAAAAAATGGGCCCTCAGTCAACCTCGTTATTATAGAGATCTGTTTGCGGTGCCACCGGAGGTCGTGGGGAGGATAGAAAAGCTTCATTTGCAAAGGGCGTGGCTCACAGGTGGTTGTGGTGTCAGAGTGCCTGTGTCCCTCTCTGGTCTCCTGTCTGCTAAATCCCAGTTCTCTCTTGCGCAGGTCTGGATTCAGACAGAGCCAAGCTCACTTCTGCTCCTCAAGGCCTTACCTAGCCTTTCTGAGTCTAAGGACACCCCTTCTCGGGGTGGGCTGGGAGGAGTCATGTGTGACTGGAGCTTGCAGATCCTGTTCTAGGCATCTTCATCTTGTTGTTAGGTGCCATCGAGTCATATCCGACTGATAGCGACCCTCATAGGGTTTTCAATGGCTGATTGTTTCGGGTTTGCCTCGGGAGTGGGTTGCCACGTCCTTTTCCCATTATGGCTCAGAAACCTGCTCCTGAGCTCTGCCTCTGCTCCCCTTCCACCAGCCGAGCGCAGTATTTCCCAGAAGTGAATGAAGAGCCCTGAGGCTGGCAGCTCGGGTCATGGGCACTCATATTGCAGATGTGGCCAGGCAGAGTCATCGCCGCTCCATCTGCTCTGTTGCACCGGAGGCTTCCTTACCTCAGTGCTGTCTGGTTTTAGGTGCGGCTTGGGGACTGTTTCGCTTCTGTACTGGTTTTGTATGTTTGTGAGACAAATGACCACAGATGTTGTGTTGTTAGGTGCTGTTGAGTCGTGTCCAACTCTTAGTGACCCTCATAGCATTTCCAATGGCTGATTGTTTCGGGATTGCCTCAGGAGTGGGTTGCCACGTCTTTCTCCCATTGTTTGCGGTGCTGGGAATCAAACCCGGGACCTCAGAGACTGCAGAGCAGCGCTCTATCAACTGAGCTAAATCCCAGCCCTTACCACAGGTAGGGTGGGTTAAAGCAATGGAAATTTACTCTGTTGTGGGTCTGGAGGCCAGAAGTCCAAATCACAGTGTTAGCAGGGCTGCGTTCTTGGCAGAGCTTCTGGGATGGTGGGGGGGAGGTAGTCCTTTCCTTGTTTGGTTGGCCTCTGATGGCCCCCAGTGTTCCTTGGGCTGCAGCTGAACCACTTTAACCTCTGCTCCATCCTCACAGGGCCTTCTCCTGGGCCCCTGTCATCTTTTCTTCTGCTTTTATAAGGACATTTGTCTTTAGATTTCGTTGTTCTTGTTAGGTGCCATCGAGTCGGTATCTGACTCATAGCAACCCTCATAGGCTTTTCAATGGCTGACTGTTTAGGGATTGCCTTGGGAGTGGGTTGCCAGGTCCTTCTCCCATTTTTGTGGTGCTGGGAATTGAACTCGGGACCTCAGAGACTGCAGCGCAGCGCTCTACCAACTGAGCTAAATCCCAGCCCCTTGTCATTAGATTTAGGGCGCCCTGAGATAATCCAAAATGGTGTGGTAAGATCCTTAACTTGCTCACATCTGCAAAGACCCTTGCTCCAGGTAGGGTTACGCTCACGGGTTCTGGGGTTAGGACCTAGACACGCACACGTATACACATATGTGTGCTAGAGAAATATCATTCTGCCACTCCGGTGTCCTCGGCTGGCCCTGTTCCCTGGTGCTTTGTCCATCGCTCCTGGCAGCCCTTGTCTCCCTGAGCCCTGGAAGAGTGTGTGGGAGGCACTGTGTTAGTTGGACTTTTCTTGTCACTTGACAAATACAACTTAACAAATACTTGACAATACTTAACAAATAACTTAAAGTACTTGACAAATACAACTTACAGGAAGAAAGACTTATTTTGGCTCACAGCACCGAGGTGTTCCATCCACAGTTGGTTCCTGTGATTCTGGTCCCATGGTGAGGCAGACATCATGGCAGCAGGAATGTGTGGCAGAGGCTGCTCACCTGCAAGCAGCCAGGGAGCAGAGAGAGAGGAAGGGACTGGGGACCAGGTATCGCCCCCAAAGGCTTCCAGTGACTCACTTCCTCCAAGAAGGCTCCACCTCTTAAAGTCCCTACCACCTCCCAAATAGTGTCCCTACATTCCACACAAGAGCCTGCTGGGGACATTTCCTATTCAAACCACAACAGCCCTGGGCAGTGATTGGGCCCCGGAATGATCCCCTGACCTTCTCCTTTCTCTTCTTTTCTTTTCTTTTCTGTTTTTTTTTTTTTTTTTTTTCAGTACTGGGGGTTGAACCCAGGGCTTTGCACCTGCATGCTCTGCAAGTATTGGACCACTAAGCTGCACTCCTGGCCCATTTTTTTTTTTTTTTACTTTTTGAGACAGGGTCTTGCTAAGTTACGCAGACTGGCTCTGCCTCCACTTCCCGAGCCACTGGGATTACAGGCGTGCGCCACCGTGCCCGGCTTCTCTTCTTTTCTAAAGTTATGATCAGTTGTTTGCAGTTGTTCCTATAAAAACGTACGTGGTTAAGGAGGGAGACTTGGAAGCTACTTCAGAGTAGCAGTTGACAAAGACGGCCCAGGTGGCCACTCTGTCCCCGCTTGTGTTCACAGGGCCCACAGGCTCAGAATGATGTTTAGATTTTAAAAGAGTTGTAAAAAAAACAAGCAAAAGCCAGGCACGGTGGCCCATGCCTATAATCCCGGTGGCTCGGGAGGTAGAGGCAGGAGGATTGCAAGTTCGAGACCAGAGGCAGTCTGCGTAACTTAGGGAGACCCTGTCTCAAAAAGTAAAAAAATGGGCTGGGGGCGCAGCTCAGTGGTCCAGCACTTGCAGAGCGTGCAGGCGTGAGACCTTGGTTCAACCCCCAGTACCACAGAAAAAAAAAAAAAAAAAAAGCAGACAAGCAAAGCCAGAAATATTTATGTCGTCCTTTACAGAAAAAATTAACAATTCCAGCTCTAAAGCTCAAAAAGAAAATCCCCAAACACAAAGTCGTGAAATTGGCCCACTGCTTGGCCACTGAGGGCTGTTCACCCCGCCCTGACCAAGTCCCGCTGTGTGCCTCCCCTGGCCACGCAGTGCCAGGCTGCTGCATGTGTGCCAGCGCTTGCTGTGTATAGGTATTTATAGGGCTCATGCCATTCGTATAATTGTATGTCTTGCTTGTCTTCACTTTTCATCACAGCATCAATGACTTCTAAATTTCACTGAATAAATAATACGATGCAGAACCAGGCTAATATTTCATTGGTCTTCCTGCACCTGCCTTCTGCAGGCATTGGTGGTGGCCAGGCTCCCACCTTTACCCCCGCCAACCCAGCTGGTATGGGGTGGAAGAGCAGCCCACTCCGAATGTCTTGGGTCACCCCGTTCAGAGACAAGCCACCTTATCTGAACCAGTCTGCTTCCAAGCATAGCATCTGGGCTGCAGAATTCAATAGGACGGGTTCCCTTCCTGCCCACACAGGCAACCCATACACAAAACCTCAGGCTACCATATAATGACCTGTCACATCAGGTCATCGTCTTTAAAGAAAACGCAGGAAAAGATCGTGGATATATTATTTTATCTAGAATTAGTTTAAGACGGGGGAAAAAGGCGGAATGAGCTATATGAGTTTTCTGGAGTAAAGTTTAGGAATTCTAGTAATGGTCAGAGAAATGATCAAACCTTCAAACACCAACCCAACCCCAAACCCTAAACCTGTTCCGACTCAAGCATTTTTTTGTAGTGTAAACATGTAATAATACTTAGCCAATGGTTTAAATCCTCTGTGTAGATAGCAGGGCTTCAAACCAAACCCAAACCTGAGCATGATTTCATGTTCTCAATGACGGAGAGTCAACCTATGCCTGGCAGTGCTCCAGGACAGTGCTCCGCGGGCCTGTGCGTCTCAAACCAGAGTTGAGAAGCACAGGCTTTTTGGGGAGAAGCACTCCCTGAGAAGTCTGTTTCATTGGAAAGTTAATAGGGAGTCGTGGTGAGTGATCGCTATTTTAGTATCCCTTTAGAAATGCAACTTATTGACAATATTTAAAATATGAAGCTCAATATTAAAATTTTCGGGCTGCAATTTAGTTCAGTTCGTAGAGTGCCGCTCTGTAGTCTTTGAGGTCCCGAGTTCGATTCCCAGCACCGCAAAAATGGGAGAAGGACGTGGCAATCCACTCCCAAGGCAATCCTGAAACAATCTGCCATTGAAAACCCTATGAGGGTGGCTATGAGTCGGACAAGACTTGATGGCACCTAACAACAACAACAACAACAACAACAACATATTAAAATTTTCAGGTTTCCAGCTTCTCTTAGGGAATGGGAAGATTTGGCTGTGTTAGATCCAAATTCCTGCAACATCCCCTTTGGTGGCTGACCACAGCCACCCTTAATGGGCAGGGCATGCTCTCTCCACTTTGCTCCAGTCCCCACCTCTCCCTAGTGCCTCTCCCACCAGCCAACCTCACCCATTCTATCCATGACTGCTCCTGCGTGACAGGCATGGGGTGTATGCCCTGCTTTAGGGGCTCATTGGGTGTCGTTGAACTAGGTCAGAGGCAGACCACATTTCTACAAGGCTCTGAACCCTCATTAGAGGGCAGTGGGTGCAGAAGTGGATGGGGCATCCTGTGAAATTTAGTTTAGAGTGTCATTTGCTATGACACAAATGTATCATTGCCTCATGCCTTATCCTTGAGTGGAAATCCTTGAGTGACAAGGACAGAAGATTTTTGGGGCATGTGTGTGTGTGTGTGTTTGTGTGTGTATCTGAGTTTTTTGTCCTGGTGGTGAAAAACTCAGTGGATTTCACCCCCCATTTCATTCCTCTTGATTAAAATAAATTGAGGTTTGAGGTTTGCCAAATTCAGTACTATCAAAAAGGAGAGTCACTTTGATGGCTGAACTGTCCTAACTGGGCACCAGCTATTCCCCCATGGCAGAATGCCCAGAGCTGGGGTCCTGACACCCTCATACTTGTGGGTGAGTTACAATTCTTTGATTTAGATCACATTGCCTGTTACTACCATTTCTTGCAATAGGGTGACTGAGAAAGTCTAATCCGATCCTTTTACAAAACCAGCCATACTTGTAAAAAGACCACGTTGCTCTTTGGTGGCCAAGGCGAAGCGTTCATGGCGGGGTGGATCCTGGCAGGTGGAAGTCCTTGCCCTCTAGCCTGGGGCTGCTGCGCTGTCTGCCCAGCAGGCTTTGCTGTGATGGCTCAGGGACAGGGCTTGTTGTTGTTGTGGCTGTTGGGTTTTTGGGGGGACCCTGGATGAACAAGGCTTCTCTTTTCTGCCCAGACTCTGAACCAATTGGAAAGTAAGTAAGGGGAGCCGGAAAGAGAGCCTGAAAGAGATGAGAATGTCCCCAGCATAGGCTTGCGCGAGGAAAGGGAAGGGGGACGCAGGTCTGTGACTGGGGCGCTGGGGTCAGTGGTGCTGTGTGCTGAGAACAGAATGCACGTGGGAACCCAGACCTCCAACCTCCGTGCTGAGCCTGGTGGAGTCCAGTCCCGGCCCCTACATGGCGCCCGCCTGCCTTCCTGGCTTCTGCAAAGCCCTACATCTCCCATCGCCACCGGTGGGGCCCCTAGTGAGTGCTGGGTAGGTGCTTCCCCACCTTGTGCCTGATGCACCTGTCACCTGTCACTGTCATTGCTCCACCAGTGTGCTGCGCTATTTACCGCCGGTGCAATTTTAGAACTCACAGCCTGAAGACGTGCTTTGGCCTCCTCCTCACCCCTCCTGAGCAGCTGGGGTATTTGGGGAATGTCCTTAACCTCTGAGTTTGCTGTCCTGCCCCCACGCAGTGGAAGGCATTTGTTTTCTATGGCTGTGTAACAAGCCACCCACGTTCTTATTGTTAGGTTCCATCGAGTCGGGTCCGACTCATAGCGACCCTGTATACAGCAGAACAAAACAATACCCGACACTGTGCCATGCACAGGATCTTTTTGTGTTTGAGCCCATTGTTGCAGCCACTGTGCTTCTTCTCATTTTAAGTCATGCCACATCAACAAAAGGAGGTCCCAGGGGCTTTACTCCATTCCCATCATTAAGGTGCACTCTACTTTGAAGAGGCAACTCTGCCCCAGTCATCTCTTGAATGCCTTCCAGCCTGGTTGACTCATTTTCCGGCATTGTATTGGATAGTGCTTCCTTGCCATTCATAGGGTTTTCAATGGCTGATCGTTTGGGGAGTGGGCTGCCAGGTCCTTCTCCCTAGTCTGTCTTAGCCTGGAAGCTCAGCTGAAACCTGTCCACCATGGGTAGCCCTGCTGGTATCTGAGATACCAGTGGCACAGCTTTCAGCATCATAGCAACACACATGACCTCATAGCACAACAAGCTGACAGACACAGATGTGATCTCCCAGTTCCCGTGGCCAGCGACCCTGGAACCCAGCCCAGCTGGGTCCTCTGTTGAGGGTGCCACAAATTTGCAGGCAGGATCTCAACTGGACTACACTGTCCTCAGGAACTTGGGGGCCTGGTCCAAGGTCATTCATACCCTGGCAGGATTCACTTCTAGGTGGGTGTGAGACTGAGGCCCTCAGCTCCTGGAAGCTTCCTGGGCCAGGGACAGTTCACGGCATGGCTGTTGGCATCTTCAAGCCAGGAGGCAAGGGCCTGCTACTCAAGCAAGGGCCCCTCCCTCTTTATGGACTCTCACTTGACAAAGACAGGCCCATCCAGGATGGTCTCCCTCCTGACTAACACCAAGTCAACTAACGAGGGACCTGATTGCATCGCCAAGACACTATCACCTTCACCATACAGAGGGACCTAACCACAAGAGTGACTATGCCATCGGGTCCAGTTTATACCCACGCTCTAGAGATGGGAATTTGCTTACCAGGTACACAGGGAGGGGGCAGAGAGCTCTGGGAACATTCTAGGCTCCTGCCTATCCACGAAGAGTAAAGAGCAGCTCCCTGCTAGGTTGGGAGCCTGAGTCTGAGATGACGGGGCACAGTGCCCCAGGAGCTCCCTGATATTCCCTTATTTTTCCCATAATGCACCTCTTATCATATAGACAGCCCAGGACCATCTCTCAGTCCCTCCTTTTTTTTTTTTTCCCGGTACTGGGGGTTGAACCCAGGGCCTCGCACCCGCATGCTTTGCAAGTGCTGGACCACTGAGCTGCACCCCCAGCCCATTTTTTTTTTTTACTTTTTTTTTTTTTTGAGACAGGGTCTTGCAAAGTTACACAGACTGCCTTGGGTCTCGAACTTGCGATCCTCCTGCCTCCACCTCCCAAACTGCCGGGATTACAGGCATGCGCCAGCGCGCCCGGCACTCAATCCCTCTTTTGTCTCCTTTTGCCCAAAGGATCTCAGCGTAGGTCTGATTGCTGGCATTTTTCTCTTCAACTAGGCAGAGAATGAAAGACGATGGAAACAATCTTGTGAGCCTAACGGCGCAATCCCCTAGCAGTGATGAGATTTCCATTTTTTACAGGCTGCTTTCAAGCGCTTTGATTTGTGCGATGCCACCCCTGTGAATTTTCTGCTTTGCAGTTGTTCTGGGAGAACATTCGGATCACACGGATCGACAAGTTGGGACAGCATCCTAAGGGCCCGGTAGCCTCATCATTCCCAGTCTGGGACAGTGTGTGTGCGTGTGTGTTCGCAGCACATGTGTGCACGCACGTGTGCGTTCCCGGGTGCCTTGTGTTCATGCACGAATGCGCTGTGTGGCTGCATGTGCACACACACGTGCATCTGCCTGTGGGTGCACATGTTATGTGTGCACTGGAGTGTGCGTGTGTGCGTGCACATGATGCAGCAGCACACGTGCGCCCGTCCACGCCGAGTCCTCGCCGCACATCCGTGATGGGCGCACAGGGCAACGTGCGCGCGCGCGCAGTACGTCTCGGGTGTGCACCTGCGCATGTGCGTCCCTGACGTCGTCTTCTCCCCGCAGTTGGCCACGGAGTGCAGCGGGCTGCTGCGGACCCTCCACAGCCTGGAGCAGGAGCACTTGCAGAGGTCCCTGGCTCTGCAGCAGGATGAGGACTTTGCCCAGGCTCACAGGCAGCTGGCTGTGTTCAAGAGAAAGGAGCTGCACGGTATCTTCTTCACCCAGATACGAAACGCTATGTTCGACGGGGAACTGAAGCCGGAGGCAGCGAAAATGCTGCTGCAAGATTATTCGGATATACAGGTAATGCCTCCAATCAGGCTCATGAGGAGGGAGAGTCATCTTCTAAACTGCTCCAGTCAATCTCTCGCGCCCAGAGTTAAGTCCTCGTCTCCTTTTTGTGGGGAGCCAGTGAGCTAACTTTCTCTCCCTTCTTCCTCCGGATGTGGGGTGAATTTTTAGCATGCAGGGAAGATGGTGGCTTAAGGCACAGGCTGTGGGCTTAGGCTGACCCGGACTGGATTCCAGTTCCACCTCCATCAGCTGTGTGTACTTGGGCAAGTTACCTAACTTCTCTGAACCTCAATGCCCATCCTTGGGAAATGGGTGTAATAGAGTACCCGCACTCACAGGGGCTCAATGGAGACTTAATGAACGGATTCATGGAAAGTGAGTGCCTGCCACAAGATGGGTTTAATGTACATACAGGTTAAAGGGCTGGGATTTAGCTCAGTTGGTAGAGCGCTATGCTGCAGTCTCTGAGGTCCCAAGTTCAATTCCCAGCACCGCAAAAATGGGAGAGGGATGTGGCAATCCACTCCCAAGGCAATCCTGAAAAACAGTCAGCCATTGAAAACCCTATGAGGGTCGCTATGAGTCGGATACCAACTCGATGGCACCTAACAACAACAACAGGTTAAAAAAAGTGCACGTGTGTGCCTGCACACACACGTGCCCATGTATTGGTGTATAGCTAGGCTTTAGGCTCTCTGTCTGAATATGCCTAGGTGAGTCAGTGTGTATTCTTGCCCATAAGTTTGAGTGTGAATATTTTTCATCAAGTGTGAACAAATCCCTAGATGGTGGTGAAAGTGGTTTTTCTGAGTGTGTCAGCAGTGATGGCAATTAAGAACAAGGTCTTGTTTTACTTTTTGAACTCTTTTTTTTTTTTTTTTTTTCAGTACTGGGGGTTGAACCCAGGGCCTTGTGCCTGTGTGCTCTGCAAGTGCTGGACCACTGAGCTGCACCCCCAGCCCATTTTTTTTATTTTTATTTTTACTTTTTGAGACAGGATCTCGTTAAGTTATGCAGACTGCCTCTGGTCTCAAACTTGCGATCCTCTGGCCTCTGCCTCCTAAGCCGCTGGGATTACAGATGTGAGCCACCACACCCAGCTCTGAACTCTTTATTTTGAGGATGAATAGAATATTTGAGAAATGTGTGTTTCACTTCGTAGAGAGTCTGTGCCTTCTAGTTTATGAGCCAATACTGGTGTCTAAAACAGCAAAGGTGCCTATGAGTCGGGTGCAAGGATCTGGAGCACCAGCTGCCATACTAGAGCCCATCACACTAATGGGGCCCTTGCCCATTGGTCCACTAAGGCGTTTGCCTCACGAATGTCAACTGTGCTCCTTAGTGGTGTGTTTCTCTGACATAAGTGTCACTCTGCAATTTCCTTTTCATGTGTACGAGTGAAAATCACCCCCATGGATTTGCCTGCTGGCTAGCTTCCCCTGGGAGGTTCCTCCCCTGCACCAGAGGTGCAGAGTCTGTCCACGGCAGGGTGAGCCACATCCACGGCAGGGTGAGCCACGTCCACGGCGGGGTGAGCCATGTCCACGGCAGGGTGAGCCACATCCACCGCAGGTGATCCAAGGCGTGTGGCTGGCCTCCAATCCTGCCCTTGCTGGAGCCATGGTGAGAAGTGACCAGAACAAGGGAGGAGGTGCGAGGCTGCATGAGTGAGCAGGGCCCAGCAAGGAGGCCGTGAGACTCAGCGCTCACCCCTCCCTGCCCAAGGCTGCCAAGGCTGGCCTGCCATGCTCCAGGGCCAGTGTGCCAGGTGCCAGATTCCTGCTGCAGATGGAGGCTGAGTGAGCAGGGCCAGGACCGAGACATCAGAGGGGAGTCAGGAGCTGTCCTGAGCCTGCCAGGAAGCAGACGCCACACTCTGAAGGCTCCCAGGATGCGAAGAGGGCGCGCTTGGCTCTCCGTTTTGGTTGAAGTTTTTCCCACTAAAGCTCTGTGAGAGTGAAGAATCTTTTATGCGTGTAGATAGTTCAGACCCCATGGCATTATGTGGGCATTGGCAGATTTTGTTCTTTTATTCTCGTGTTCAGCGGCATTAATTCCCAATGCCAGAATGCCTAAGAAAAGCGCATGTCACTGTTAAAGAAGTGACTACCAAGGTACCAGTGGTACGATGGTACAGATCGCCCTGCCTGAGCATTTGGGTGTTGGCTCTGAACCTCTTTCATGACCAGCCCATGGGCCTGGCCCCGTGGAGCGTGGCTGGAAACGTGGCTGCAGTAGTCTTGAAATACTGGTTCTGGTGCCGGAACCCCTGGGCAAGCACTAGTGCTGTACCCCTCTGACCGACCGCTAGCTTCTCCCTGGACAGTGCTAATCTTTAAACACTGAGCCCCGGAGATGTCACAGCTGCTATGTGGAAGGGAGACCGGCCAGGCATCCCAGTCTTCTCAGGGAGCAAAGTGCCAGGTTTTGTGGTAGTCCATTGTGCAGACAGTGTTTCCACAGGTGGAAAACAGGAAGCAATGTGGACCCCCAGGATACTGCCACTGACACAGCCGGATGCCATAGGCCAGCCATGACTATGCTGCTCGTTACAGCTGGCCATTGGGAGGTGGCCCACTGTTGTGGTAGAGCCCAGGCCACTGAATCAGACCACGGACTTCACATCCCTGCTCAGCTGCTTAGCAGCTGTGTGATGCAAACTCAGTTGTCTCGTCTGTGAAATGGGAAGACTGCTACTCTCCCTAGCTTAAAATGGGTGGGGCTGGAGGTACTCTTGGCTAGAATGGGCCCAGAGAACATGGAGCAGGAGCCAGCATGCCAGAATACCCCGTGTTTGGTTGGGCTTTGCTTATGCTGCAGATTTGGGGGAATGTTTTGCTGCTCTTTGTGCCTGCCCTGCCTGTCTTTTCTCCCCTTGAGTGTGGCAGCCCCTTGGGCTCAGGCTGGTGGTTGATGCCCCCAGAATGTCAGCACCATCCTAGGGCACCATGCCAAGGGGACTCCCCGGGTGGGACATGCCTGGGTCGTGTGCACCCCTTCAGGCGGGGCTGGCAGGTTGCTCTCCTGACCTTTTATGTCTGGTCTAGAGTGCACTTTTGGGGCTGGGATTTAGCTCAGTTGGTAGAACGCTGCTCTGCAGTCTCTGAGGTCCCGAATTCAATTCTCAGCATCACAAAAATGGGAGAAGGACGTGGCAACCCACTCCCAAGGCAATCCTGAAACAGTCAGCCATGGAAAACCCTATGAGGGTCGCTAAAAGTCAGACACAACTCGACGGCACCTAACAAGAGTGCACGTTCCAAGGCTCGCTTCTTGTTTGCACAGTTTTCTTATTTGTTAGGTGCCGTTGAGTCGTGTCCAACTCATAGTGACACTCATAGAGGGTTTGCGTTGGCTGATTGTTTTCGGATTGCTTTGGGAGTGGACTGCCAGGTCCTTCTCCCAATTTTGCAGTGCTGATGATTGAACGCGGGTCCTCAGTAAGTGAGGAACAGGTGCTCTACCAACTGAGCTAACCCTCAGCCCCAACTTTCTTACAAGTCATTGTTAGAAGCCATTGTAACAGGTATCAATCCCAGTGATGGTCCTGTGTATTTTCTTCTGAAAGGAAAAGCAATATTTTGAGTCTACAAAGGAAAGTGAAAGTAATATTTTAAACCTACGGAGATTTTTCTCAACATCTTATTTTGGGTTAGGTGCTGTGGAGTTGGTATCCGACTCATAGCGAACCTCAGAGGGTTTTCAATGGCTGTTTCGGGATTGCCTTGGGAGTGGATTGCCAGGCCCTTCTCCCATTTTTGCGGTGCTGGGAATTAAACTTGGGACCTCATAGACTGTAGCACAGCGCTCTACCAACAGAGCTAAATCCCAGCCCCAACATTTTATTTAGGCACATTTAATTTTTTTTTCTTAAACAGGAGAACGTGGAAGAATTAACAGACTTCTTCCAGGCTACCAAGCGGTATCATCTAAGTAAGAGATTTGGCCACCGGGAGCGCCTGGTGCAGAGCCTGCAGGCCACGGAGACCCGTGTACAAGGCCTCCTGAGCATGGCGGCTGCCCAGCTGACCCATCTCATCCAGAAACATGAGAGGTAAACGCCTGGGCAGGCAGACTGAAGAACAGCTCCCCCTGCTCACTCAGCGCATGCGCTGGCTGCCTGCCTCATTCTTAAGAAGCGTTCTCTGGTTGTAAAACTCCTTTGCAGTATAGATTTCAGAAGCACAGCCGGTAGTGGAGACGGCTGTAAGATGAACCCTGTGTGCCCGCCATTCGGCCAATCACAGTGTGGCTTTACGCTCCCATCCTGGGTTATTTTGGAGCACATTCCCAGCGACAGTTCCTGGAGACATCAGTAACGGGGCTCACACTCGGTGCGGTGGCACACGCCTGTAATCCCAGTGGCTCGGGAGGCAGAGGCAGGAGGATCACAAGTTCGAGACCAGAGGCAGTCTGTGTAACTTAGTGAGACCCTGTCTCAAAAAGTTAAAAAAAAAAAAAAAAAAAAAAAAAGGCTGGAGGTGCAGCTCAGTGGTCCAGCACTTGCAGAGCATGCAAGCGGGAGGCCCTGGGTTCAACCCCCAGTACCACAAAAAAAATAAATAGATAAATAGCGGGGTTCACGTGGCCTGTAATTGTCAGAAAGCCCTCTCCTCTGTGAGTTCTCACCCATGCTGGCCCTCGCACTGGCCTGTGGCATTTAATACAGATAATACAGAGAGGGTCATCCTGGGTTCGAATGATTTTTCTCAGCAGCTCAGGTGCATGGTGGGGGAGCACAGCTCTCCAGGTGCCACCCCTTGCCGCTGGCCAGCGGCCCTGCTTGGCTCTTCTCCAAGGCAGATGGCTCGCGCACAGTGAAATGTGCTCTCTTTTTTAGGTTATGAGAAGCTCTAAAATGAAGATGGACACGATTGTAGGCCAGCTTTCTTACCCCAGTCTGGGGGTTTATGCATGGCTTCTACACCTTAGGTAACTGCCTTAGGGTTTGACAGCTTCCTGCTCTTTTTTAATGAGGATTCTGTAAGGCGCAAATTATGCAAACACTCCCGCCTCAGGATGCTAATGAATTCATCACTGCCATTTGCTGGCATTCCCGATTCATTTGCGCTCAAGTGACAGCGCCAGTTCCTTCCCGTGCCCTGAAGAACCCAGCCGCTGCCTGTGTGCGGGGAGCAGAGCCAGGGGAGGCTGGCTCACCGCTTCTGAATTCTCCTTCCAAGGGCTGCTACAGGCTTACATTTCTGAAACTCGCATCTCTTATCTTTCCTCTACCTGGCCTTTCCTTCTGGAAGCCTCTACGGAAAGTCTGCTTCCTGCTGAGCTGGGGGTGCAGCCCACGGGTACAGACAGTCATAATGGGATGATGGGAGTGGCAGGTCCCAGTCAGGGCTCTGAGAGCAACAGAACCGGCAGTGGAGACATAAAGAGGCTCAGTGTAGGCACTGGCTCGCCCGATCACGGGCTGCAAGCCCCACCACCTCCCTCTGCTCGGTGGAGACCCAGGAAGAGTGGTGGGGTCATTCAGTCCAAGTCCCAAGGCCCGAGGGTCTGGGAGGCTGATGTGCAAATCCCCGTGTGAGGGCAGGAGATGAGCTGCCCCGCTCTGAGCTATTAAAACAAGCTAGCTTGCATTACGCACTTGTTGTTAGGTGCTGTCGAGGCGGTATCTGACTCACAGCGACCCTCATAGGGTTTTCAATGGCTGACCGTTTCGGGATTGCCTTGGGAGTGGATTGCCACGTCCTTCTCCCATTTTTGCGGTGCTGGGAATAGAACTCAGGACCTCAGAGACTGCAGCGCAGTGCTCTACCAACTGAGCTAAATCCCAGCCTTTTTATAACGCACTTAGCACAATGTAAATGTTAGCATCTATCATCATCCTAGTCACTCACACCAGACCCCTAGTCCACTGTCCACACGGGCATCGCTAGTCTACCCTGCCCCACTGCTGCGCTGAGGCTGCACAGGACCAGCAGACGCCTTCTTGACACAACATTCCAAGAAGTCACTGCCAGTCAGCCGCAGACAGCACATCATGAGGCCTGCCCAGGAGAGGGGCCAGTTCCTCCTTCCTCTGTTTTTTTGTTCTACGGAGGCCCCCAACACGGTGGCTGACACCCGTGTGAAGGAGGCCCTCCGCTCTGCAGAGCTGCCTTGGTCCCTATGTTGCCACTGTAACCGGCTGCACAGACTGGGTACCATATAAGTCACAGAAGATCACTTGGCTCTTGGCCTGGGGCCTGGGAAGTCCGAGGCTCAGGGGCCGCATCTGCCTGGAGCCTCTGGCTGCATTATAACATGACAGAGGGCATTGCATGGCCAGAGAATGAGAGAGAGAGAGAGCAATAGAGTGAGAGAGAGAGAGAGAGAGAGAGAGAGAGGAACACCATGAGGCCCAGAATGGGGCGTACTTCAGTGGTCAAAGTCAGAACCGTGGCTTTGTATTGGGACCCGATCTTAGTAATAGAAACCAGCTCCTATTGACCAAACTTAGGTTATTCCACATCCCCTCCTCTCTCTCCTGAATGGTTCCAGGCAACTAGCTAGACGAGAGGTTCCAGCCCGTTACCTGGACGCCACCCTGTGTGTTCTGTGCGTCCTCTGAACCTGTCCTTACTCCTCAAGGCTCAGGGCTGTGTCAGCTCAGGCCCCGTCTGCTTTTTGCTGGTCAAGTGCATAGGCCTGCGTGGTGCTGTCTTCCCAGGCTGCTCCAGCTACCTCTGAGAGGCTGCTCCCATGAGCAACTCAAATCCCAAATCCCACGCCTTTCTCTTCCTAAAAGCCCTCTGGCTGCCCCACTGTCCTTTCATGAGGGGTAAGTGCTACTGTCACTTGAGGCCTGGCCCACTGGTCCTTCCTGGCCCCAGGCTCATAGTAGATCCCCCAGCCTGGCCCTTGCCCTCCACCCACTCCAGCCTCATCGGCTGAAGATAGCGCGCACGTGAGAGAGGGAGAGGGAGAGGGAGAGGGAGAGGGAGAGGGAGAGGGAGAGAGAGAGAGAGAGAGAGAGAGAAAGAGAGGGAGGGAGGGAGGGAGAGAGGAGAGAGGAGACTCCTTCATCCTCTAACTGACCCACTCTTGCAGTACTGGTATTAACCCCTTCTTAAATTTAGGTCCTGGTGCTAAATGCCATCACAGTGGCAGTTAAATTTCAGCTGGGTTTCGGAGGGGGCATTCAGACCATAGCGTGAGTCCACCCGTTCCCATGCTGATGTCACCTGAAATTGCCACCACAGACACACCCAGAAGTCTTGTGTGATCTGGGCCATTTGCGTGGGCCACCACACAGAGTAATTCCCACATCTGCCTCTGACTTGTGTGATTCCTGAGGCCAGGGGCCCTGACTCGCCATCCTCTCATACAGAACTCTCTCCTTGTCCCTCTGGTCCCCTGGCATGTTGCTGCCTCTCAGAACTCCTGCCAGTTTCTGCCCTAACAGACCCTCTGCCCTAGGCTGAGCTCTCTCTGCCCGTCGCTCAGATCACTGACTTCCTGTGCTGGTATTTTAGCCTTGTAGCAGCTGCCCTTCCTTCTGCTTCCTCTGGAGGGTAAAGGTTTTCAGATTCAGACCAAACTAATGTGGAGACCCACCTTAGCCATGTCTACGTCAAGCCCCGCTGAGCTCGGAGCCCACATTCACTACGTTTTCATCTTTTCCGTCTAGGGCAGGGTACTTAGACGAAGATCAAATGGAGACGCTGCTGGAGCGGGCTCAGACCGAAGTCTTTTCCATCAAACAGAAGTTTGACCATGACTTACAGCGGGAGAAGCAGCAGCTGCAGCAGAAGTTAGTGATGAAGAGAAGGCGAGAGCTGCTACAGAAGGTACCCGAGGCGTTGCGCTGTTCCTTCTTTGCATAACCCGCCCCCGACGCGCACTGAGTGATGGACGTCACCATCGGCGCACGGGGACCGCAGGGGCGCCTAGGCGGGCCTCCTGATGTGCCGTCCGCAGCTGTCTGGCAGTGACTTCTTGGAATGTTGTGTCAAGAAGGCTTCTGCTGGTCCTGTGCAGCCACAGCACAGCGGAGGGGCAGGGAAGACTAGCGATGCCCGCGTGGACAAGGGACTGGGGGTCTGGCGTGAGTGACCAGGATGATGATAGATGCTAACATGTACATCGCGCTAAGTGCGTTATGACTGCCTGCAGCTGTAGCCCTGTGGCATCCGATCCCGTCAGATCTCAGAAGCTAAGCAGGGGCGGGCCTGGTTAGTACTTGGATGGGAGACCACCTGGGAACACCAGGTGCTGTAGGCTTGGGAGAAGGACCCGGCAACCCATTCCCAAAAATCAATCAGCCATTGAAAACCCTATGAACAGCAGACAAGCACTGACAATAGCGTTTCCTCTGTTGTACAGAGGGTCACTATGAGTCAGATACCGACTCAAGGGCACCTAACAACAACAACAAGTGCATTATATGGGCTGGGATTTAGCTCAGTTGGTAGAGCGCTGTGCTGCAGTCTCTGAGGTCCTGAGTTCAATTCCCAGCACTGCAAAAGTGGGAGAAGGGCCTGGCAATCCACTCCCAAGGCAACCCCCAAACAGTCAGCCATTGGAAACCCTATGAGGGTCGCTATGAGTTGGATACCGACTCGACAGCACCTAACAACAACAACAACAACAACAAGTGCATTATTCACGATAGCTTGTTTTAATCCTTACATGCACCCTAAGAGGAAGATGGCCTGCAGCCATACCACTGTGGTGTCCGATCCCGTCAGACCTTGGAACTAAGCAGGGTCAGACCTAGCTAATACTTGAATGGGAGACCTCTTGGGAACACCAGGTGCTGTAGGCTTGGGAGACGGACCCGGCAACCCACTCCCAAAACAATCCTGAAACAATCAGCCATTGAAAACCCTGTGAATAGCAGAGAGGCACTGGCAATAGTGTTTCACCTGTTGTACGTAGGGTCACTATGAATCAGACACTGACTCGACGGCACCTAACAACACCACTAATGTGTGCTCCATTTTTTAAAAAGTGAAGACACTGAGGCTTAGAGAGCTTACAGAATGTGGTCCAGGACAAATATCTAGCATATGGCAGGCAAGGGATTTGACCTGTCCATCCAGGGACTAAGCCCTATCATCAGTGTGAGCCCAGCCGCCTTCGGTCAGCCTTGAGAGAGGAAAGACCCACTCATGAAAACTCAGACGTGTCCTTGTGCACTCTTCTCGCACTGAGGAGGACGCTGGCACTGGGGTGGCCTTCCAGGGCAGGTGTGGCCTACATGGAGTCCTGAGGAAGCAACTGCAGTTGATGCAGATGATGGTGTGCAGCGCTGCAGGCGGCAGGGAAGTGTTGTATTCAGAGGCAAAGTCCTGAGGCCAGCCTTGCTGCACCGATGAGGCTGGAGTGGGTGGAGGGCGAGGGCCAGGCTGGGGGATCTGCTGCAAGCCTGGAGACAGGGAGACCCGGTGGGCCAGGCCAAGAGGGCTTACGCCTCACAAAAGGACAGTGGGGCAGCCAGAGGGCTTTTAGGAGGAGAAAGGCGTGGGATTTGGGGTTTGAGTTGCTCATGGCAGCAGCCTGGGAAGATAGCACCACGCAGGCCTTTGCACTTGACCAGCGAAAAGCAGACGGGGCCTGAGCTGACACAGCCCTGAGCCTTGAGGAGTAAGGACAGGTTCAGAGGACGCACAGAACACACAGGGTGGCGTCTAGGTGGCGTCTAGGTAACAGGCTGGAACCCCTCGTCTAGCTAGTTGTCTGGAGCCATTCAGGAGAGAGAGGAGGGGATGTAGAATAACCTAGGTTTGACCAATAGGAACTGGTTTCTATTACTGAGATCGGGTCTCAATAGAAAGCCACGGTTCTGACCTTGACCACTGAAATTAGCTCAATCCTGGGCCTCATGTTGTTCATCTCTAAGCCACTGGTTCAGTTAAGGGAGGGGTCCCCACCCGCTGTGGCCTGTTAGGTATCGGGTTGCACAGCAGGAGGTGAGAGGCAGGTGAGCCAGTGAAGCTTCTTCTGTATTTACAGCTGCTTCCCATTGGGTCATTTCAACCACCTCTCCCCAAGCTCCGCCCATCTGTGGAAAAATTGTCTTCCACAAAACTGGTCCCTGGTGCCAAAAAGGTTGGGGACCACTAGGTTAAAGGGTCAAAACAGTGGGGTTCAGAAACACATTTCTTTGACAGTCTGGCACCCTCTGAGGTTCCTGTCTAGAAGGGCTAGACTCCAGGTCATACTAAAGGTTCTGGCTGTCTTCTGCAAATATTTCTCACAGTGGCCCAGAATTAGGATATAGATCCATGAAAGCAAAAATTTATGTTGTGTCCTCTGTGCCAAGGATACTGCCTAACACATGCAGTCAATAAATGGTTGACTCAAATACTGAGAGAATGAATGAATGGGCATTCTCTAGTCACTAGGACACATGAATGAAGGGAAGACCATCTCATGTTCTTGTGAAATAGAACTGCACCTACCTGTGGGCCTGCAGTTATAAATACTACCATCATGGACATCTTTGTGCACGTGAGGTTTTTCCCACCACAGAACCTTTATACCTGCTGTTGTTTCTCCCAAGATGTCCTCTGCCCATTTCTTAACCTGATTAGGATAAGACCTTGTTCTTCAGGTCTTGCTTAGATTTATCCTTCAAAGGCATTTGCCTGCCTGCTCTTTTAAGTTGTATCTCATGGATTTTTGTCAGCCACTGTCTTCCTGGCACATAGTTGTAGTAACAGCAGGCATGTATTGCTGAGAACTCTGCCCTGAAGCCTTTCTAAGAGCTGTGCATGTGCTGGGTAACCCATGGTCCTCACAATTCTGCTGTGCTGTAGATCCTATTGTTATTGTTGTTAGGTGCCGTAGGGCCAGTGTCTGACTCATAGCGATCCTACATACAACAGATGAAACACTATTGTCAGTGCTTCTCCGTTATTCATAGGGTTTTCAATGGCAGATTGATTTTTGGAAGTGGGTTTCCAGGTCCTTCTCCCAAGCCTATAGCACCTGGTATTCTCATGGTCTCCCATCCAAGGACTAACCAGGCCCGACCTTGCTTAGCTTCTGAGATCAGACAGGATTGGATGCCACGGTGGTATGGCTGCAGGTTATAGGTCCTATTACTATCCCCATTTTATAGATTAGGAAGTAGAGGCACAGAGAGAGTAAGGCACTCACTTTGGCTCACTCAGCTTGTGAATGCAGGAGCCAGGACTGACTCCTGGGCTTTACCTACTCAGTAAATGCCCGGTCCATGATTATCAAACATGAAGTTTTCACTGTATTTTGTTTGATTTTTTTTTTTCCCTGCAGTACTTGGGGGTTGAACCCGGGGCCTGGAACATACTTTGCAAGTATTCTACCACTAGGCTGCACCTCTAGCCTATTTTAAATTTATTTATTTATTTATTTATTATTATTATTTTTTTTGGTGGTACTGAGGGTTGAACCCAAGGCCTTGCGCCTGCATGCTCTGCAAGTGCTGGACCACTGAGCTGCACCCCCCAGCCCATTTTTTACTTTTTGAGTCAGGGTCTCGTTAAATTACACAGACTGCCTCTGGTCTCGAACTTGTGATCCTCCTGCCTCCGCCTCCTGAGCCGCTGGGATTACAGGCGTGTGCCACTGGGCCCAGCTTTTTAAAATTATTTTAAGACAGGGTCTTGCTAAGTTAAGCAGGCTGCCTCTGCCCTCCAACTTGTGATCCTCCTGCCTCTGCCTCCTGAATCCCTAGGATTACAGGTGTGCCACAGCGCCCAGTGATTTTTTTTTTTTTTTTTTTTTTGTGGTACTGAGGGTTGAACCCAGGGCCATGCACTTGCATGCTTTCAAGTACTGGACCACTGAGCTGCACCCGCAGCCAATTTTTTAACTTTTTGAGTCAGGGTCTCGCTAAATTACACAGACTGCTTCTGGTCTCGAACTTGTGATCCTCCTGCCCATGCCTCCCAAGCCGCTGGGATTACAGGCGTGCGCCAGCGTGCTCCACTGTTTGTTTTTCTTAAGGATACATGTCTAAACATGATGGTCTTGAGAGGAAAAGGCTACAAGCTTTCTGTGCCCTCCGCAACGAGGTTCCAAAGTAGTTTTCCCAAAGGGCTGTGTCCCTGGGCCCGCCCGCACCCAGGTGTCCTTTCTCAAATTCTCCCAGTACAAGGAGCAGCGGAAGGAGCAGCTGTGCGTGAGCGAAGCCCTCCGCGCCGGGGCTGCGGAGGACGCCGGCCAGTACCTGCGCCAGTGGCGGAGCACGATGGCCGGGCACAGCGCCGCCCTGGAGGAGCTGCAGGAGCGCCTGGACCAGGCGGCCCTGGATGAGCTGCGTGCGCTGACGCTGTCGCTGGCCGAGAGGGCAGCGGAGGAGCTGCGGCGCCTGCAGAGCTCGGCCATGACGCAGGAGCTGTTGAAGCGCAGCGCGCCCTGGCTCTTCCTGCAGCAGATCCTGGAGGAGCACGGCCGCGAGGCCGCAGCCCGGGCTGCGCAGCTGGAGGCGGAGGAGAGGGAGCGAGGGCAGGAGCGCTGCCAGGGCGCGCAGCAGAGGCTGCAGCGAGGGGCGCTGGAGGCCTCGGCCCAGGAGCAGGCCGAGCTGCGGCGTGGGGAGCACCTGGTCTTCAGGTGAGCAACCCTGCACCCAGAGGGCTGAAGGGCGTCTGGCCTGTGTAGGCAGGGATGGCTGAGGCCAGACCCACCTTGGACACGAAGTCTGCCATGCGTAGGGACCACATGTGCCCAGCGCCGCAGAAGGGTACTATAGTGACCTCTAGGGACGTGGGGGTAGTGGGGGAAGGACAGGAGGGTGAGTGCTATGGGCTGGCAGGGAGCTGACCCCACTACTCAGGCATACACAGAAAGCGCCCCTGGACCTTCCGTAAGAAATGGACAGGGAGCCGGGCACGGTGTCGCTTGCCGGTAATCCCAGTGGCTAGGGGGGGGCGGAGGCAGGAGGATCTCCAGTTCAAGACCAGAGGCAGTCTGTGAAATGTAGCCAGACCCTGTCTCAAAAAGTAAAAATATGGCCTGGGGGCACAGCTCAGTGGTCCAGCAGTTGCAGACCATGCAGGCTCGAGGCCCTGGGTTCAACCCCCAGGACCGCAAAAAAAAAAAAAAAAAAAAAGACAGGGGACCTTGCAAAGCCAGAGAGGGCTTGCTGGGTTGCCGTTCTAGGCCTTCCTAGTGTCTGGAGGTGTCCAGGCAGCTGATGATATGGGCCACAGGCTCAGTGCTGGCCCTCCCTGGCACCCTCTTTCTGCCTGGCTCTGTCATTGACTGGGTCATTGTTGGAGCCACTTATTTTGATTATGAACACAAGACTCATGGAATGGTCTCCACTCCTGCCCTAGCGAACAGCAGCTGACCAGCAGCGTTAAAGACACCAGAGAACTGCAGAGGCGATGAGCATGGCCGGGGTCAGTTGCCCAGGGTCCACTGCCTGACGGCCATCGACTTCCCTGGGACTCTTACCAGCTCTTGATGCAGGCTCAGATTCAGCTTGGCCCAGGAAAGGAGCCTTTGGTGGTAGAATAGACACCCACAGAGCTTTTGGTGCCTGTTTGGGGCTGGCACGTCAGATAGGAAACTGGAGGCGCCCAGTGTGGAATGAGACATGGGCAGTGTAGGCCAAAGGACCCGGATTTAAGTCCCAGGACCAACTGCTGTGTGAGTGTGGGCAGGATACTTTCCTTTCGGGGCTTCATCTTTCTTGCTTATAAAAGGGAAATGGCAGTAGGGTGCTTTCAGCAGTGCCTGATTCAATCACATGGGATAAAAGGTGAAGGACATGTTTATCAGCGCCTAGGGTCTGGGATTTAGCTCAGTTGGTAGAGCGCTGCGCTGCAGTCTCTGAGGTCCCGAGTTCAATCCCCAGCACGTCAAAAATGGGAGAAGGACCTGGCAACCCACTCCCAAGGCAATCCCGAAACAGTCAGCCATTGAAAACCCTATGAGGGTCGCTATGAGTCAGATACCGACTTGACGGCACCTAACAACAACAACAACAACAAGGGTCTTCTTGGGCTGGGATTTAGCTCAGTTGGTAGAGCAGTGCTCTGCATTCTCTGAGGTCCCAAGTTTGATTCCCAGCACTGCAAAAATGGGAGAAGGATGTGGCAATCCACTCGCAAGGCAATCCCAAAATAAGCAGACATTGAAAGCCCTATGAGGGTCACTATGAGTCGGACTCGACTCGACGGCACCTAACAACAACAACAAGGGTCTTCTTGGGAACCTCTGGATGGTGTGCAGTGGCAGAGCCTCTTTGTGTAACGCTATCCTCCCCTGAGGAATTTACCCAGCGTCTTTCTGGCCTCAGCGGTTGAATGTCCCCTTCCTGCACAGTGCCCTTCCCTCGGCCCCACCCTTGCTGCCAGGAGAACAGGTCCCTAGGTGTGTGCGAGAGGAACATTATCTTGGTTTGCATTAAGTAGCCTCTAGCTGGGTCCCATCTCTCTTTGTAATCCTGGCCTCATTTATTTTCCAGTCTTTGTTAGTTATTGCTTTGTTGACCAGAGAAAGAAGACATTGTTTTCTCTGAGCCCTTAATAGTCAGATCCTCAAATGCTACCTCAATGCTTGTGCTTTGCCCTCAACAGTATGAACTCAGTCTTGTCTCTTTTCAACCCAAGTTCCAGTATAGGTATATGTACCACTTGGCTTTGGACTCTTCATTGTTGTTGATAGGTGCTGTCAAGTCAGGTCCAACTCACAGCAACTCACAGGGTTTTCAATGGCTGATTATTTCTGGATTGCTTCCAGTGTGGGTTGCCATGTCCTTCTCCCATTTTTGCGGTGCTGGGGTTCGAACCCAGGTCCTTGGAGAGCTCAGAGGACTCTTCATAGTGTTTGAATTAGATCTGACGTTCTATTACCGCACGATCGTTTCCTTCAACTTCTTTTGGATCCATTTTGCAGGGAGCATTTCTAAAGCCACTGCTCAATAAGCCATTCACAGGAAATGAGAAGCCTCACTTGGCTATCAGGAGATTCTGTGTGATTTCTCTGAGGGTTAAAGAGGGTCAGCACACAGTGCCTGTGATGCAAGCTGCTTATATCCTTTGCTTATTTAAGATCCTAAAAGGTTGCGGCCTTTCTTTCTGAGGCTTTATGTAAAAGTGGCTTTGCACCATGGTTCTGAAACACATTTTATAAGTTTCCTAGGTGCAAGTGAGATGGGGTTGCTAAAAACCTGGTCAGCTAAAGTAGAAACCAACAAGGAGGAATATTTTTTGCCAGGGAAAGTATGTCTTTGAGACTCCTTTCCAAGGTCCTTCTCTGCCTTTAAACCCTGCCTGAGCAGGCTCTGACCTCCTGGATGTCTGTCCTCTCTGGTGCCCGTGTAGCAGAGGACTGAGAGCAGCCACAGGGCGCATCTGTTAGGAGGCAGCCCAAAACAATGACTCGCAGGAACTTGAGAGTGGCTTTTGCTTTCGAGTCCGTGTAACCAGCAAGCATTGGGACAGAGGCTGCCCATAGGCCAGGGGCTGGGAGAGGCTGCAGCTTCCACAGGTGCTTTAAAAATTGGGATGGGGACTGGAGTGAGGGACCCAAGATGGGGGCGTTATGTGACATGGGCTCAGAGCCTTTAGATTATTTTCAGTTGCGGGTCCAAGGTATCCCTGAAAACCTGCCTCTATTTTACGAGAGACTTTTCTAGGGGAGTCCCCACGCCATGTTCCCCACTGAGATGTGGGCATGGCAAGCCTCTCCCTGGCTGCCAATGATAGGTATTCTGCAAATATTTTCATCTTTTAAAGCGTAATGTATGCAGCTTGCGATGACAGAATATTCCCGGTATAACCTAACGCATCCACGTTTATCTACAGGGAGTAATTTTTGAATGCCCAAGTGAACATACACACATTGGTCAAGTGGGGGCCAGAAAGAGGCCTCTCCCTGCATTGCCCTCTCCCTGAAGGTGAGGGCTGGGTTGGGGTAAGGATCAGCAATGATGCGGGTCGATGTCCCTTATTCTGAGGGCTGCCATAACCAGTGTCACCAGCCAGGTGGCTTAAAGTATGTGTTTATTCTCTTCCGTTTATTCTCTTCCAGTCCAAAACAGGATGTTGGCAGGGCCGAGCTCCCTCAGAAGGCTCCATGGACAGCCTCTTCTGGCCTTTTTCTGGGGTTCTGGTGGTTGCAGGCAACCCTTGGCATTCACTGGCTTATAGATGCATCACTCCAATCCTAGGCTGCATTGTCACATGGCCTTCACTCTGTGCCTTTGTCTCTCTTCTATTCTTATAAGGACAGCAGCCATATTGGGTTAAGGCCCACTCTATTCCAGTATTGTTGTTGTTAGGTGCCGTCGAGTCTGTATCTGACTCACAGCGACCCTCATAGGGTTTTCAATTGGTGACTGTTTTGGGATTGTCTTGGGAGTGGATTGCCAGGCCCTTCTCCCATTTTTGCGGTGCTGGGAATTGAACTTGGGGCCTCACAGACTGCAGGGCAGCGCTCTACCAACTGAGCTAAATCCTAGCCCTATTCTGGTATGAGCTCATCTTAACTTCTTGCTATCATCTATATTGCTGTTGGGTGCTGTGAGTTGGGTCCAATTCATAGTGAACTTATGGACAGTGAATGAAACACTCCCTGATTCTGTGCCAGGCACACGATCTCATTTATGTGTAAGCCCATTGTTGCAGACACTGTGTCACTCCATCTAGTTGAGGCTCTTCCTGTTTTTCATTGACCCGCCACTCTTCCAAACATGATGTTCTTCTGCAGGGATTGGTCCCTCTTGATAACGTGTCCAAAATACATAATACACAGTCTGGCCATCCTTGTTTGCAAGGAGCACTCTGGTTGCACCACTTCTAGGACAGGTCTGCTGGTTCTTCTGGCAGTCCATGGTATACTCAGTATTTATCTCCAGCACCCTAATTCAAAAGCATCAATTCTTCTCCTGTCTCCCTTATTCACTGTCCAGCTTTCACAAGCATATGATCCAACTGGAAATACCATGGCATGAGTCAGGCTCACCTTCATCTTCAAAGTGACATCTTTACTTTTGAACACTTTGAAGAAGTCTTTTGCAATAGCTTTTCCCAATGCAATGCATCTTTTGATTTCTTGACTGCTGCTTCTGTGGGTGTTTATTGTAGAACTAGGGAGACCCTATTTTCTAGAAAGGCTGCCTTCACAGTTCCTGGGACTTGGGACTTGAACGTGTCTTTGGCAGGCGGTCACAGTTCAGGTCCTAACAGTGAATCAGCGGCATGGTTGCTAGCATGGAGCAGGTTGCCCCATGAAAGCTTCAGTCATCATCCTTTATATAAGGCCAATGCAAGAGACCCCCTTTCCTCTGCCCGTGGGGTGATGCGAGCATCTCTCCTCTGTGCCACTGGTCCCTACAGACAGCGTGCTGCCAATTGAGCCTGCTGGACGAGGCTTCGTTTTCTTGTCTGTTTCTAAGGTGAGACCAGGTTACTGCGAAGGTCACCAGGGCTGAAAGATCTCTTGCCTCCCTAGAGCCTCCTCATGGGTGTGCATTCTTCAGCATTAAATCTCAGCTTCAATATGATGGGCCCAGCCTGACATACATTAGGTGCTCAACAAATGCTTGGGGAATGAACGCCCAGAGACGAAGTCGATGCTTTTTCCTCTGGACATGGGTTTAGTTCGTGGACTTTGGGCGTCTAGCCTCCCGCCCCAGCCCTCGCTGTGCTTTCTCTTGACCGAGCCTGTGGGGTGTCGCCCTGCTGCTGGACTTGCTCCGGCCGTGAGTGGGAACCGGTGGCCAAAGACCTGTCGTCTGATGAGGGGGACCTGGGCACCCAGGAGCTGCGCCGCCCAGAAAGGAGGCTTATGCCCACAGCTGCTCTGAGTAGCCTTGAGAAAGACAGGCTCAGAGGCTTCTGCCCACGGCGGCTCCTTGCTTCTTTCTTCCCAGAGAAGACTCCGACTCCAAATGCTCTTCTCTAACAGTTCTTTATTTCTTCCTTGTCTGTCCCAGTTGATGGAATGGACCCAGACTGCTCCGTGTACCACCCCTATCTACTTTCCTGGGGCTTACCGGGGACCAATCAGAGGCAGTCACCCCATACGGGTTTCAGCCAATCAGAGGGGATATTCAAATTTGGTTTTGTAAAAGTAGCCAATCAGGGGTGATTCCAGAACGGTCCAATCAGGAGCCGTTTTGGGGTTCGGAACCAGCTAATCGGTGTTGAGGGGACAGAGGCAAGAGAATAAATGCCAGTGCCATCTTCGGGAGCTTGAGGACCCTGAGTTCCTGGATGTAGGGCAAAGGTGACTGCCTGGGAAACAAGCCTCAGTCCTCCAAGGGGCCTAGATAGGCCCCGGGGCAAACTGCCTCTCTAGGCAGTACCCTACATGAGCCCGTGGCTGCTCTCCCCTCCCAGGAAGCTCTGCTGCGCTGCCCTCTCACTCTCCGAAGAGGAGCTGCTCAGGATGAGGCAGGAGGCCCACGGCTGCTTTGCCCAGATGGACCGCAGCCTGGCGCTGCCCAGAATCCGGGCCCGAGTCCTGCTGCAGCGATTCCAGACTACCTGGAGGGAAGCAGAGTTCCTGAAGTTGGACCAGGCCCTGGCTGCGCCTGAGCTGCAGGTGGGAGGGACACGCCTGGCCTCGCCACTGCAGGGGGATGCTGGCCCCCACCTGTCAGCCCCAGCTCGTCCTGTGTCCCTGCCCGGCTGAGCTCCCTCGGGTCCCTGTCGCCCATCCTGTCCTTCCCAGCCATGGTGGCCTATGATCACACCTGGAACTGCCCGCTTGTGCCAATCCATGGTCTGCAATGGACCCCACTGGTACCAAGCCCAGATGTCCTTGTCCAGCTCGGTTCAGTGGCCACCAGCAGCCACAAGCATCAGCTGACACCAGCTCACAGCCACGCTCTTCTCTGCCATTCCCCAGAGCACTGTGCCAAGCAGGGGTGCCACCTGGCCTGAGATGCTACCCTCTGCCTCCCCTCTCTCCTGTTGTTGTTAGGTGCTGTCCAGTCAGTATCTGACTCATAGCGACCCTCATAGGGTTTTCAATGGCTGACTGTTTCGGGATTGACTTGGGAGTGGATTGCCAGGTCCTTCTCCCATTTTTGTGGTGCTGGGAATCGAACTCTGGACCTCGTAGAGCAGTGCTCTACCAACTGAGCTAAATCCCAGCCCCACCTCTCCTAGCTACCACGAACTACCAATTCAAGTGGGAATGACCCCTCTAGGGGCCACAGAGGAGGGTGCCCAGGTCAGGTGGGCCAGGAAAAGGGGAGCCTCATCAATAGCTGCCTTCAGTGGGCACTGATTATGCGCCTCAAGGACACAGGACTGACCCTCTGGTGCCCTTTACCCCCCAGATACCCCCATGGGCCAGCACAGGCTGGACTTGCTTTGCGCGGCCCTGCCCTTCCTGTCTGGTCCCCTTAGCTCCCCTAGGGCCCCCCCTCCAGAACCACGTGCCTCCAAATCCTGGGCTGGGGCTCTGCCTCTAGGAACCCAGACTAAGACAGGGCCTTGAAATCAGTCCCTCTGCCTATGGCGTGCTTTATCGTCCATCCAAGTTCAGCTCAATGTCACCTCCACAGAGAAGCTTCCTGTCCTGAGCGCCCCTCTCACTACTTCCCAGGCGCCCTTTGTCACAAGGCCCACACCCCAAGCTTGTTCCAGGAACACACACACCTCTTGTCCCCTCTGTGGCCTGATGCAGAGTCTGCCTCTCTGTGAGCTGCCGGTGCTTCCCTTGGCTTGGGGAGACCTGGGGCCGCCTGGGCCGCTGCTGATCGCCTTTGACCTCTCTCCGCCCACAGGCCAAGGCGAGAAAGCCGCGGTCCAAGAGCAAGGGCAAGGCAGAGCTTCTGAGGAAGTGCATCGAAGACAAGATTCGCCTCTTTGAGGAGCAGCCCCCCGAAGACCTGGTGGAAAAGGTGGGCGCTTCGTCTGTTGCTTCTCTTTGCTCTTGGCAGGGCCGGGGGCCTGCTGTTTGCAGGTGCACAGAGCCCTGAGACTGGAGCCAACCCAAGCTCACACTCTGAGAGTCGTGGTCTCCTGGGTTGGGCCGCTCCTCCCCTGCGCGCCTTCCCTCCACGTCTCCCCTCCCCACGGAACCCCCTTCCTCCATCTCCCTTCCCGGAGACTCCGCCTCATTTTCAGGTGCAGCTTCCCTGGGCCGTGGTGGCCGCCATGTTTGTGCCTGGCACTGTCATGGGGGCACCTTCACTGTCACCTCCCCTCCATCTCCCTTTTTATCTTGCGCACCCTCCGCTGCGCGGCCCCCACGCTGGCCTCCCGCTCCAGCCCCTCTTCTTGTCGCCTCTCCTTTGTCCTTCGTGTTCCGGCGCAGGCCAAGCGGGCTCCTCTGTGCTCTCGCCTGACTCCGCCCCCTTCCTGGAATCACCTGCCCTCCTCTCTATGGATGAGGAGCATTTGTCCTTTGCTGTCCTCAGGGGCTGCCTCTGTCCTCTGGGGCCTCTTCTGGGAGGCCTCCCCGAGCACCCTAGTACTCC
The DNA here is from genome assembly GCA_007922755.1 of Pedetes capensis. Taxonomy (NCBI): domain Eukaryota; kingdom Metazoa; phylum Chordata; class Mammalia; order Rodentia; family Pedetidae; genus Pedetes; species Pedetes capensis. Next base: position 66,709 of record VMDO01006363.1, read on the forward strand.
CCACTTTTTCCTCTCCCACTCCCTCCCTCTCTCTCTATTTTTTTTTTTCTTTTTTTTTTGCGGTACTGGGGTTTGAACCCAGGGCCTCGCACCTTCATGCTCTGCCAGTGCTGGACCACTGAGCTGTGCCCCAGCCCTTTTTTTTCACTTTTTGAGACAGGGTCTCGCTAAGCAGGTGCTGCGTTTTTGGTGGTGGTGTTTTTTGTTTTGTGTTGGTTTTTTTTTTTTTTTTTTTTTTTTTTTTTTTTTTTTGGTACTGGGGTTTGAACCTAAGGTCTTGTGCCTCCTTGCTCTGCAAGTGCTGGACCACTGAGCTGCACCCCCAGCCCATTTTTTTACTTGTTGAGACAGGGTCTCGCTAGGTTATGCAGACTGCCTCTGGTCTCGAACTTGCGATCCTCCTGCCACCCCCTCTCGAGCTGCTGGGATTACAGGTGTGCCCCACTGCGCACGGCCTCCCTCCCTCTCTCACCTCAGCGCTCATCACACCGTCCATCCATTCCCACGGTGTTCAGAAGAAGTGACAACATCCCAGGCGCCGCGTCCCTGAGCTCTGCTGCAGTAGTGACTGCGGCAGCCCCGTTCCCTGTCCTCACAGAGCGCACATGCTAATGGGGAAAGCTGGGTGATACACACTAAACCCACAGACTCTGACCAGTGCCACCAAGGGAAGAGAAGGGTGCTGCGATGGCCGCAGGTGGAGTTAGCTGCAGTGGGACTTGCTGTAGGGGGGACAGGAGCAGAGGGCGCCCGAGGAGGTGCCACAGAATGGAGCCGTGCGGTCGCTGCCGCAGTGTCTGTGTGTCCCTGTGCTCCGCGGAGGGTGTGTGCTCAGTGATGGGGGCATTGGCCATGCCTCCAGCCTGCTGGCTTTGCTCCACCTTCACCCGTGGTGTTGTTTAATCTAAAAAAAGATTTTTTTTCCGATCCTGGGGGTTGAACCCAGGGCCTCTAACCTGCATGCTTCGCAAGTGCTGGACTACTGAGCTGCACCCCCAGCCATTTTTTTAAATTTTTATTTATTTATTTGTTTATTTTACTTTTTGAGACAGGGTCTCGCTAAGTTACACAGACTGCCTCTGGGCTCGAACTTGCGATCCTCCTGCCTCTGCCTCCTGAGCCGCTGATTTACAGGCATGCGCCACCGCGCCTGGCTTAAATTTTATTTTTTTAATGCAAGTGTGTTACTCAGGGCATAAATGTGGGATCTGCTGCGGAGTCCTAGAGTCCGCTCTGGGCAGGCTCAGGGGCTCTTTTCCGGCACAAACACGTGGTTGATATCTTCAGGGACGTGAGTAGCACGCCCCTTGCCACCCAGGTTCTATATAAAATTGAGGAATGAGAAGAAGATAGGACAGAGAGGAGCAAAATGTCATTTTATGGTTAAGGTCAACTTAAAGATATAAATCAGCGTGCAACCCAAATGGATTGGCGCCACTGCCTGGGAATCAAACAGACCCTGTCACCGATCATAGTCAACAGGCTGAGAACAGACTGCCCTGCCAGAGCAGAGCCAAAATCAAATTCCCAAAGAGCAGCAGAGGAGAGCCAAGTGCTGGCCTGCTGAAGTGCTTCCAGGTCAGCACCAGAATGGGGGAAGGAGCTGTGCCGATTGAGCTCTGTCCTGCCAAGGCTGGAGGGAGCACTTCCTCCACCACCTGCTTGTTTGTGACCCTCTGCAGACGCAGAACCTACCAGAGGTCGATTGACTGTGCTCAGAGAATTGCTGCTCAGGAGGGTGAGATGGGATTTGATCAGTGGGAGAAAATGGGGCAGACCACTCACAAACCAAATCCCACCCACAGACCAGATCCCACTTAGTGAGATCCTGTCTCAAAATAAAAATAGTAACCAAGGGGTTGGGGGTGTAGCTCATTGGCAGAGCACTTGCCTAGCATGTGCAAGGCCATGGGTTGAGGTCATGGTTTGGCTCAGGCCCGGCAGAGGTCAGAGCCTTGCCCTGACACCAAGTAGGTATTGGGGACCCACTGGACTGCGTTGGTGTAGTGGCTGGAAGAGCTAAAGAAGGACCTCGGGAGACCTTCTGCAGGAAACAGGAGAGGGAAAGTTTATTGGGTTACTCCCCAAGTGGGGTGCAACCAGCAAGCAGCCCCTATCAAGTGCTCAAGTGCTAGCTCTAAGGCTGCAGCATAGAATGCTGCAGGCTCACTGGTGGTACAGCTCAGCCTTAAAGACACAGCTATAGGCAGCTCGTGTTCCGCTGGGCTGGAGGTCTGGTGGTCTTGACTCTCACAGCTTGCCTTCTCTGCCTCTGTCCTTCCCAAGGGTGGGAGGAATTGGGGGCCTCTTCATGGCTTGCTTGTAGCCTTCGGTGCTTTGGAGCCCCTGGTCTTGATGCGTTGGCTTGCTTGGAGATCTTCTGCTGAATTGGGGAGCGCTGGATCGAGGTGATGGGGTCCGGACAGCAATTGAAGAATGAACAGTGGACGGGTGAAGTGGGGTCCAGGGGCCTGCTTATATAGGGTCCCGGAGGGGGGCCTGTACTGGGGTTAGCCAATCAGGGCACATTCCTGACAGGTACAGCAAGTGAACTGTCATACCTGCCAGGTAGGGGCAGTTATTTAACTGAGATGCTAGGGGTAGCCAATCAAAATTGAGGTAGTAGAGGCTGGTCAGGCTGGTCAGGCGCCATCTTTGCTCACTCGATGGGAGGGGTAGGAGTGAGTGAGTGGAATGTGGCCCTGGGGTCACCTAAAGGTCAGTCCCTCAGGCTAGTATGAGGGACCCTAATTATGGGGTGCATTTTAAAAATCCCAACAGGTTGAACCTCCCAGTACCTTAGTGATGACGATGATGATGATGGTGACAATGATGATGATGAAGATGATGATGATGATTTACCCCCACTGCCGAGTGGTCCCCCTGTGAGGATCCTGCCCCCTACCTCGTGTGTGACGTGGCCTTTTCATTCTGCCTGGTGGAAACACAAAACCTTCCCAGCTCGCTGTGAGCTTCAGCAATTGTCCTGCCCACTGCTTTCAGGAGTTCTTTCCCAGCCTTCCTTAGGGTTTTTATTGTTCTTTCCCATCTTGCCAAGCGCTTAGCTAGAGACTTGAGGGCACCCTTGCAGGTGTCTGAAGCCACTGCGCCCTTGCAGCGCCTCCTCTCTCAGAGGCTCTGTTCCCCAAACTCTAGACACAATGACCTCCCGAACATCGTTTTTTGTTTCCTGAACCTAGTGATCTGGGGGCTCCACCGGGATTTCCCCTCCCGATGCTGCACCCTAGAAATGGTGCCCAGGCTGCGAGCTGGGGCAGGCATGGGTTCGCCAGGTTCCTTTCCCAAGGGCATCTCGGCCCTGTGCTAGTTTTCAGTGTCTGAAAGCTGTTGTGCCCTGTGCTTCTCCTGGGATTCTAGCTGCTGAGCAGGGCTGAGCCTCCTCCCTGTTACTCCCTCATGGCCAGCGGTAGGTATCTCCTACCTGTCCTTTGGCTGTTGATTTCTGATTCTGATGCATTGGTTAGAGGACAGAGTTGTGTGGCAATGGTTTGTTGGGCCTGACGGAGGCTTACCTGGCTGCTTTTCACCGGGTCCGTTTCTAAGGTACCTCGTCGGTCCTCAGCAGGGCTGAGTGGGTTCAGTCAGGCGGGCGCTGGGTCACCAGAGCCCTGGAGGCTTCCCTGAGGAGCTCAGAGGGAATGACCAGGTCCTAGGCCTTTGTCATTTGGGGTGTATTCGTTTGCGGTCTGGTAAGGGGCTCTCTGCTGGGCACCCCGCTTGCCTCACCTCTGTTCCGATTGGCTGTAGTGGATGGTGAGCTCGCCCTAGTCCAATCCATTCTTCTTCCCTTTGCCTGTAAGCATCACTGAAAGCCAGGGCAGCTCCTGGCAGGAAATGGTGGATTTCTGTGAGCCTGACAGGGCCCTGGTGGCACAGGAAGGTCCTGTACCTCATTAGGGACCAGCCCTTCCGTGGGCAGGAGGACGGTCACTGGTCAGTGTTGCTATAAGCAAAACTCACTCACATCAGCCTGCAACCCTGCCTGGGAAGGTGGCCCCAGAGGGCTGTCCCAGGGCAGTGCCTGCTGACCCTGGCAGATGCCCGCAGCCTGGAGCAGTTGGTCAGATCTGTTGGACTGGAAGCCTGCCACTGAGTGGCCCCTGGCCAAGCTCCTGTTTGCCGGATACCTGGCCCAAGGCACCAGATGCGTCTTCTGTCTCCTGCCTCAATGTCTGGGCCAATCACAAACCAGAGATGCATGGCACCTTCCCAAGGTCCCCAGTTAGTAGATGGAAGGGTAGGTGTTCCCTCTAGGGCATGTTCTGGGTGTCTGTGCCCTTCACCCCTGCACCTGTTCCTCTCCTCAGTTAGGGCTCCATCAGGGTTAACTCCGTCACTCCTCTTTGCCTCTTCTCTACCCGCTCTCTGCCTCTTGGTCATGTCACACATTCCTTTATGTTATTTGTAGTCAGTGCTTATTAATCAGTTTTTGGATTAATGAACTGAGGTGCAAATATGTTGTCTTTGTAAATTCGTAGTGAAAGAAACACTGTGAGCAGGAGTTTTCTGGAGGACTGAGATCTGTAACACTGTAGGGACTTAGCCTGCTGGGTCCACCTTGAAAAGGAATCGGGCAGCGAACATTCTTGGGCTCCCTTCCAACATGGCGTCACCCAGTCTTGGGAGGATCTTGGGCCGACCTGCAGGAGCAGTGCACACTTCTCAGCCTGTGTCTGAGGCGGGTCCCTGTTTATTTCAGTTACCATAGAAACCCATGGTCACCTGGATCTCCAGAGGGGGAAAGTCTAGCGACATGCTTCTGAGAACAAGACCTGCTCCCTTCCAAGCAGGGAACGTCAGGATGAGTCTCCCCTTGCTGCAGAGAGCTGTGTCTGCGTGGTGGTCCTGTGCGCTGCCTCTGGATCCTGCTGGGTGGAGGCTTCTCTGGGAAGCAGGAGCCCGAGGCTTGCCTCTCGGCGGGAGTAGGTTCTACCCACAGCCCTCCACTGTCCACCACAGCCTGTTTCAGGCACCATCTCACCCAGGAGCCTCATTGCGTCCTTCTAGGCTGCATTATTTTGCCTCTGTCCTTAAGCCTGTCCCTCCTGGGGCACTTTCCCCCCTCCACTGCACCAGTTCTTCCTGAAGGGCAGACCCCAGAGATGTAATCGGAGCCTTGCAAACCAAGGCTGGTTCTCCTGAGGGATGGGGGGTGGTAACAGGAGGGCAGAGAGGCTGTGAGAGAGAAGTGGGTTACGGTCTGCCAGGCTCGGTCTCACATCCATGCCAACTCCTCCCACGCATCTCAGTATCAAGGTGGTTGTTGTTGTTGTTAGGTGCCATTGAGACGTGTCCAACTCATAGCGACCCACATAGGGTTTTCAGTGGCTGATTATTTCATGATTGCCTTAGGAGTGGATCGCCTCGTTCTTCTCCCATTTTTGTGGTGCTGGAAATCGAACCTGAGACCTCAGAGACTGCAGGGCATCACTTTACCAACTGAGCTATATCCCAACCTGGGATAAATATCAATGTGCGGATGTTTAAAATTAGGGTACTTAGCCTAAAACAAAAGCCACAATCTTCATTTTTGGGTTTTGTATAATGGCGAAATCTATGTCACACAAAATTTACCAATTTAACCATGTTTAAACATATGGCTCCGTGGTATTAAGTACTTTCACGCTCTCTGGAACCGTTACCGCCGTCCACCTGCAAAACTTCTCCACCTGGCGGAACTGAAGTTCCATGCTCCCTAAATGATGGCTCCCACGTTCCCTGGCCCAGCCCCTGGCAGCCGCCATTCTTCCTTGTGTCTCTCTGAGGTCAACCCAGGATTTCAAATGCATGGAATCACATGGTATTTGCTCTTTTGGGACTGGCATTTTTTACTCAGCATACTGTCCTTGCGGCTCATCCCTGTCCCGACGTGTGTCAGAATTTCCTTCTTTTTTAAGGCTGAATAATGTTCCATTGTGTGCATGTGCCATATTTCATTTATACATTTGTCCACCCATGGAGACTTGGCGTGCCTCTATGCTTTGGCTCTTGGGAATAAAAATCTAGAAACTTTAAAGATAAAAGACTTAAAGAGGTGTGATGTCTATGTGGCTTTTCTGGTTGGTGCAAGGGAGAGGGGTGCACACTTACAGCGAGCTGGCTCTCAGGGGCCGGGATGAGGTCTGAGGTGATTCGGTGTCGTACCTCTAGCCACATCTGTGGACTAAGCAGATGTAGTGACAGGGAAAAAATACGCAAGCGCTTAAGCCAACCACTTGGTTGAGTGAGCCTTGTGGCTGAGCGAGAGCTCGCAGTGCCCCATAGGTGCAGGCAGCCCTGGGGAGGGGAAGGTGTGAGCTATTGAGGGCTGGGGTGGGAGGCGGGGGAGACAGGAAGGGAGGGCAGAGGAGAGGGTGCCAAACCTGAGAAGCGAGAGACCCAAAGAACAAATAAATAACAGGAAGGGTGGGGGTGGGGGCACTTCAGTCAACAAGGACACATAGCTGGGTGCACGGGGCACACCTGTCACCCCAGGGCTCTGGAGGTGGCAGCAGGAGCATCGTGAGGTGGAGGCCAGAGGCAGCCTGAGCAACCTAGCGAGAACCTGTCTCAAAATAAAATGTAAAAAAGGAGGTTGGGGAGCAGCTCAGGGGTGGAGTGCTTGCCTAGCATGCGTGACGCCCTGGGTTCCACCCCATCACGGCACGGCAATTGACAAACAAAAACCACCCAAGCCGCAGACGCACCGAGGCAGGCGTGCGGTGGCTGAGCAGGCTGGCAGGGTCCAGCGTGCGGGTGGACCCGGTGGAAGGGCCTTGGAAACCTGGTACAAAGTGAGGACCTCTGTCTGGTGGGAAAGGGGGAGCCCTGAAGGGCTTAGAGTGGATAGCACTGGGTCCGCTTGCCTGGAGGGTGTGGGCCCCCCAGAGCCCATGGAATCCCGTGGCTTCACTGTCCACCCGAGACACCGCCCTCGTGCTCCTGGGCTGCTGCTCTCCGGGTCCTCCCGCCCCAGCCCCTCACTGCCCGCTCCTCCCCTCCAGGTGCGAGCAGAGTTGCTGCAGGAGAGGGCGCAGCAGCTGGAGGACCAGGAGCAGCGCTTCGCGGAGGCGCTGGTCGCCGTGCAGTTCCAGAAGGTGGCCCGGGCCGCCGAGACCCTGTCGGCCTATACCGCCCTGCTCAGCATCCAGGCCGTGCTGTTGGAGGAGCTGAGCGCGTCTGAGACGCTCACCAAGGCGGCCTGCGCCCAGATCCTGGACTCCCACGGCCCCGTGAGTGCCCTCACCTGGGCTGTGTGTGCCGCAGGGCGGGGAGGGACCGGGCAGGTGACTCAGGAGAACGCGCTACCTCCCTCACTCTGGCCCGCGCCTCTGAGAAGAGGCCCCCTTTTGAGTGTCCACATCTCTGATCCTGGATTCACCTTCCTGCCAACGGCACGCGTCATAGTTTAATTGGCGATGTTGCTCTCCTAGTGCCACAGAAAACAGGTGTCTTTCAGTGAAGGGCATCTAATGCAATCAGGTACTGGGTTGTTTATTTATTTTCAGTACTGAGGGTTGAGCCCAGGGCCTTGCACATGCTAGGCAATTGCTCCACTACTGAACTGTACCCCTAGTCCCATTATTGTTTTTGATTTTGAGTCAAGGTCTCACTAAATTGTGCAGGCTGCCTCTGGCCTCTACCCCAGGATCCTCCTGCCTCCACCTCCAGAGTCGTAAGGATTACAGGGATGTGCCACTGCACTGCAGTCCGGCTATTTTTATAATTCTAAATATTACTGTTACTCTTACGTGCCACATTCTTTCAAGGTGAAGAAGTATATTTGGGAGAAGGACCCGGTAACCCCCTCCCCAAAATCAATCTGCCATTGAAAAGCCTATGAACAGCAGAGAAGCACTGACAATAGTGTTTCACCTGTTGTACTCAGGGTCACTATGAGTCGGATACTGACTCGATGGCACCTAAGAACAACCATTATTCCTACATGCTACATTCTTTCAAGGTGAAGAAGTATATACAAAACCAAAAGCTATGGTAATAACAGTTTTGAGGACTAATTTTAGGGTCTTTAAATGTAGAGTTTGGGAGAAGGATGTGGCAATCCTCTCCCAAGACAATCCTGAAAACAATCAGCCATTGAAAACCCTATGAGGGTCGCTATGAGTCAGATATGACTCGACGGCACCTAACAACAACAAAAACAATCATGTGTAGAGTTTAGAATCCTATGTATTACTTATTACTATAACACAATAATAAAATTACTGTTACGTGCCGTCAAGTGGGGTCTGACTCCTAACAACTCTATGTACAACTGAGGAAACACTACCCGACACTGTGCCATGTCCAACACTATTGTCAGTGCTTCTCTGCTGTTCATAGGGTTTTCAATGGTGGATTGATTGGGAGTGGGTTGCCAGGTCCGTCTCCCAAGCCTACAGCACCTAGTGTTCCCAGGCGGTCTCCCATCCAAGTACTAACCAGGCCTGACCCTGCTTAGCTTCTGAGATCTGATGGGATCGGATGCCACAGGGCTACAGCTGCAGGCACAATAATTACTTACAGCGAGGAAAAAGGACCTCACATTTATTGAGATCGCAGTAAGGGGCAGGCAAGCACTAATAAGTTGTGAATGGACATGCTCTCATTTAAGCGTTAATAATTCCTTACTTGATTATGCTTCTTAAGGCTATTTAACCTTGATTTAAACATGATCAATAACTAGTTATAATTTTATGCTGCTTTACAATTAAGCTCTTTGTTATTGTTGTTGTTAGGTGCTGTCAAGTTGGTATCCAACTCATAGTGACCCTACGTACAACAGGTGAAACACTATTGTCAGTGCTTCTCTGCTCTTCACAGGGTTTTCAGTAGTGGATTGACTTTTGGGAGTGGGTTGCCGGGTCTGTCTCCCAATCTTTGCTATGTTGTTGTTGTTGTTAGGTGCCCTTGAGTCGGTATCCGACTCATAGCGACCCTACATACAACAGGTGAAACACTATTGTCAGTGCTTCTCTGCCGTTCATAGGGTTTTCAATGGCAGATTGTTTTTTGGGAGTGGGTTGCCAGGTCCTTCTCCCAAGCCTACAGCACGTGGTGTTCCCAGGTGGTCTCCCATCCAAATACTAACCAGGCCCAACCCTGCTTAGCTTCCAAGATCTGATGGGATCGGATGCCACAGGGCTACGGCTGCAGGCAATCTTTGCTACACATTGTCTTAATTAATTATTAAGCTGTGCTGTGAAGTAGGTGTTATTATTATACTCAATTCTCAGATATAGAAATTGAGATTTGGGCCAGTGGCAGGTCAAATTCTATGTGAGGACCATACAGCTAATGGTCTCATGAAAGAACCAGCAATTGGATCGATTCCTGCTTTGGATGCATGACGTCCAGTTCATGGATGATCCTAGCTGAGTTTGCCAAGGGAGGCTCCCATAATTCCTTCAGAAAGGAACAAAGGACAGTGGCCTCTGAGGAGTCCAAGACTATTTTTTTGAAAAACATTATGTACTCCACACTGTGGCAACTGTTTTAAGGGCAGAACGGAAGTTGGGCTGTTCTGGGTGTTCTAGTACAAAGCACCCAGGTGTGGACAAAAAAACCCACACATGCCTTTTCATCCCAAGAGCATATGGAGGGTCCCTGAGGCTGGCCCGGAGTTCCCAGAGCTGAGTTCACAGAGAGGGATGGAAGCAAATCAGAAGCTGGCTGTGGCCCCTGGACCAGGGAGGTGTGGGAGTCACTTAGGGGACGAGGCCAGGGAATGTCCTGACAACGTGCAACAGCAGGCGAGGGCCGGGAGGAGAAAGCCACCTGCTGGCAGCATCTGTCTCCAGCCTGCGCCAGGTGCGGGGCGGGGCAGGCTCTTCCTGGGAAGATCTGATCAGAGGCCCCTGCCGCCGTGGAGAAGCAGCCCAGACTAAGTCAGCCCCACAGGCAGGCCGTCTCCAAGGTGATAAATTAGGTGAAAATGGTTCCGGCTTGGCTGATTGTCCTCGTCCAAGGCAAATCCTCTCCGGAGAACAGTGTTCTCAGTGGGGAAACTCACGACTTACACAGATTTAAGTTCAGGCCACTGTGAGCTCTCTGTCAATAAACAAGTCACCCCACACATCCAGAGGCAAGGCAAGGTGACCTATATACAGATGACAGATCCAGGTTTCTCAGGGCCTTAGATATACAAATTGCGGGCACAAAATACGAAATGATGATCAATGACGTTAAAGAAATTAAAATAATACAAAAATGATCTTAAAATTTTACTTACCTACAGCATGCAGGGTTCTAAACTTGTGTTGTTGTTGTTAGGTGCTGTGGAGTTGGTATCCAACTCATAGAGACCCTCATAGGGTTTTCAATGGCTATTTCGGGATTGCCTTGGGAGTGGATCGCCAGGTCCTTCTCCCATTTTTGCGGTGCTGGGAATTGAACTCGGGGCCTCAGAGACTGCAGCGCTCTACCCAGTGAGCTAAATCCCAGTACTTAGGTGTACTTAATAAAAGATTCAAAATAACAAAAAGCCGATAGAATCGGGAGACATCGGTACATCTATCATAGTGGGAAATTTCAGCACGTTTGTTTCAGTGTGCTAGGTCAGCCAGCTGAAACACAAGTAAAAATGTAGATAAACTGAGCAACATATTTAAGATGCTGCTTTTAATATGCATACACAGAATCTCCCAGACAGCAGTTAGCCAACATATACTCTCTTTCAGCACATGTCGGAATAGGTCAAAATAATTGACTGTACGATATCATTCTGACCGCTTTTTGACAAAGGACAATTAAATTCAAATCAAGTAAAATACATAATTACAAAAAGTTCATACTTTGGGAATTTTAAAACATACCTCTGAATAATTCCTGGGTCAAAGAAGTCACTGAAATTTAAAAACTTAACAGAGCAGAAAATAACATCCCTGTAACATATCAAAAGTTGTGGAATTTACCATAAGCAGTTTTTAGAGGGAAATTTATGCCCTAATCTTACATTACAAAAGAAGAAAGGCTCATAATTAAGATGACTTACAAAATTAAGAGAGAAACAACAAAAGAATCCATAGAAAGAATCAAGAAGGAACAGAGAGTAAATAAAATTTAAAACAAAACTGTCATAGAATCAGTAAAGTGTAGAATTGTTTTTTTTTTAAAAAGTCTAATAAAATATATAAATCTCTGGCAAGACTGGATATTCAAGAGACAAGAGACAAATAGATAATATTAAGAGTTTACAAAAGCAGCATTACTATAGATGCAGTGGATTTTTTAAAAAGCAGAAAAACTAATACTGTGAACAACTTTGTTGTTGTTATTAAGTGCCGAGGAGCCGGGTCTGACTTGTAGCAACTCTATGTACAACAGAAGGAAACACTCCTCAATACTGTGCCATGCCCTGCACTACTGTCAGTTTTTTCTGCCAGTCAAGGCTTTCAGTTGCAGGTTGTTTCAGGAGTGGGTTGCCAGGTCCTTCTCCCTTGCCTGTAGCACCTGGTATTCCCAGGCGGTCTCCCATCCAAGGGCTAACCAGGTCGACCCTGCTTAGCTTCTGAGATCAGGCGGGATCAGATGCCAAGGTGCAATGGCTGCAGACGTGACCAACTTTATGTAGGTGAATTTGAAAGGAGAAGGAATGGAAATTTTCTAGAATAAGAGACATCACAAACATTGGCTCAAGTAGAAGAGATGTGTAGTCCTAATGAAAGAAATTGGTTCAGACAGGTGTTAGTCACTTTCGGTCACTGTGACCCAATGCCTAACATGCACAACTTAGCAGAGGAACGATGCATGTGGCTCATGGTTTCAGAGGTTCCGGTCAGTGGTCGAATGGCTCTGTTGCCCTTAGGCTGTGATGAGGCCAAGCACGTGGTTGGGCACAGCACTTGCCTCGTGGCGGCCAGGAGGCAGTGAGACACAGAAGGACCTACAGGGTTGACATAGACCCGTAAAGACAGACCCCCATGCTGTCTTTCCTCAAATCAGGCTCCACCTGCTCATTCCCACCACCTCCCGGATGTGCCATCGGACTATGAATCCATCCGTGGATTAATCCACTCAATAGGTCAGAGCCCTCGTGATCCCATTGCCTCTCAGTGATTAGACCCACCAGCTGAGGACCAAGCCTTCAACACGTGAGCCTTCAGGGAGACCCTTCATATCCTAACCATAAGAAGTTAAAACGTGCTCCTCCAACAAAAACATTCAGTCTCGATCCCTTTACAGGCAAGCTCTGCTACACTTTATGGCATTTTGCCAGGTTTGTTGTTGTTAGTTGCTGTGGAGTTGGGTCCAACTCATGTTGTTAGGTGCTGGGTCGAGTCAGGTTCATAGTGATCCTATGTACAACGTAAGATCCTCCTAAAATGTGTACAAAATGGTTTACCTTTCCGCTGATGGGCCCAAGTTTACACTGAATTCTCCTGAGTGTCCCAAAGCCTCTCAAGGCTCAGAAGCACTACTCAAGAAGTAAGACAAAAGAAAACGGGGCAGGGAGCTCTCTGAGGACGCAGCCTAGAGGGTCTCCTACCTGAGCTGCACACTCAGGGTTTGGTCTTCAAGCTCTGAAAGCTACTGAGCCCGGCTTCGAACACGCTGAGGTTGGTAATCGTGACTGTCACCCTCAGTGTACATAGGAGGACCCTATGCACAATGGAATGAAGCACTCCCTGCCACCGTGCCATGCCCAGCACTGTGTCAGTGCTTCTCTGCTATTCATAGGGTTTTCAATGGCAGATTGTTCTGGGGTTGTATCCGGAGTGGGCTGCCACATCCTTCTTCCACTTTTGTGGTGCTGGAGATCCAGCCCAGGGCCTCAGAGAGCAGCACTGTATCAACTTAACTAAACCCCTCACGTACGTATTATTCCTGATGTTAGAAAAATGGGAAATGTTCCTTAGCTGGTTTTCTGAGGCTCAGAGAACCTTGATGCCAAAACCGGATATGAGGAGTACAAGAAAGATTGATTGTAGTTGTGAACATAGACGTATAATTTGTAAACAAAATATTCACATAATCCACTCAGCTATAAAAATAATTTAATACGTCGTGGACAGATTGAGGTCATCCCTGGAATATAAGGTTAACAGTAGAGCATCCATTCTCAAAACTCACCTGATTAAGAGGTCAAAGAGGAAGAACAACTCACGAGCAGCCCCATCCCCCAGCTCTGCATTTTAGAAATCTCACCTCCCACCACTCCCTCTGTAGGTCCTGAGCTCAGACCCTCTCGCTGTGTTGCGCACTTGAGACACGGTCAGTCATTTATCCTGTTGAGGGACCTCTGCATCAAGTGTTTCTGCCATACTTCCTTGCAAGCTCCTGTGCATAGTCTAAGGCAGATGCTGCCTCCTCCCTGAAGCCATCCAGGATTCCCTTAGGAAAGTAGGTCCTGAGCTCAGACCCTCTTGCTGTGTTGCGCACTTGAGACATGGTCAGTCATTTATCCTGCTGAGGGACCTCTGTATCAAGTGCTTCTGCCACACTTCCTTGCAAGCTCCTGTGCATAGTCTAAGGCAGATGCTGCCTCCTCCCTGAAACCATCCAGGATTCCCTTAGGAAAGTAGGTCCTGTTCTCAGACCCTCTCGCTGTGTTGCGCACTTGAGACACGGTCAGTCATTTATCCTGTTGAGGGACCTCTGTATCAAATGCTTCTGCCACACTTCCTTGCAAACTCCTGTGCATAGTCTAAGGCAGATGCTGCCTCCTCCCTGAAGCCATCCAGGATTCCCTCAGGAGAGCTGGTCTCTCCTGGCTGTGTGCCCCCATAATACTCACCTGAACCTCTGCGATCACAAATCAGGATGTTTCCTGGCCCAGTACCTATGTGTACACAACTATCTCCCTTACTACACTGACTTTTCAGAATCTAGGAGCCATGTCTCATTCAGCCTGAGTACCTCATGCCCAGCAAAAGGCCTGAAACTCTATCATCTATCCATCCAACCCTCTTTATTATAATTGAAAATATTATAGTTGAAAGTCTGCAGCCGTACCACCCTGGCGTCCCATCTCATCAGATCTCGGAAGCTTGGCATGGTTGAGCCTGGTGAGTACTAGGATGGGAGACTGCCTGGGAACACCAGGTGCTGTAGGCTTGGGAGAAGGACCTGGGAGCCCACTCCCAGAAAACAATCAGCCATTGAAAACCCTAAGAATAGCAGAGAAGCACTGACAGTGCCCATAGGGCCAGGCATGGCACAGTGTCAGGGAGTGTTTCATCTGTTGTACACAGGGTCGCTATGAGTCGGACCTGACTCGATGACCCCTAACAACAATATCATAAGTGAAAAATATGCTGACTTCACCCAGGCTGCCTCCGTCACAGCTTAGCAGCACAGCTCCCTGCAAGTGCAGGTCATCCCCGTCACAGACACGTGGCTGACTTAGGAGCTGTGCTGCTGCTGCTGTCAAGCATGGCAAGAAAATGTGGTACCACGTGCCGCTAGTCCGGGATAGTTCTAAAATCCGAATTTGAAGTGCGGTTCCTACAGAAATACGTTGCTGTCGCACCATAGTGAAGTCAAAAATGGGAGCTGTTGTGAGCTGGGCACCGTCCGCTTTCCGAGATTCAGCAGGCCTGCTGCGTGCCACGAGTGCCATCGGTGTTGGCCATGGTTGCTGCAGCCCAGCACGGCTACCCTGTGGCCAAGGCACGCAGATGCTCCACAGGAAGCCAGTGACGGGTGCCAGCTGCCAGGCACAGCACAGACAGGGACCAGGAGGCTGAGCCCCGCCCTTGGGGAGCCCACACCACAGCAGAAAGGAGCAGGACAGTGATGCAGGCGGCTGAGAAAACGGGGCGCATGCAAGGTGTGGCGAGTGGCCCCCGGGGAGGAGCGTCTGCCTCTGTCAAGGGACTCTGGGGGCCACCACGGAGGCATGAAGGGCGACTCTGGACTGGCCAGGCAAAGGTGCTGCAGGTGGAGGGAGCAGCCTGGAGTTGGGGTAACCTAGCACAGGTGCCTCACCCACCGGGCATAGCTGGAGAGGGCACCAGGCGAGGGCACCAGGTGAGGGCAGGCACGCAGCCCTCCAGTGGGCACCATGCGAGGAGGCCAGACCTCGTCCTTCGCTCCCCCTGCCTTTGCCGTGGGACTCACCCCTTGTCCCCGTCTGTGTGCAGGAGCTCCAAGAGCTCGACAGGAAGCTGGAGGACCAGCTGGCACGGCACGAGGCGGCCCAGCAGCAGCGGGCCCTGGAGAGTTGGCAACAGTGGGTGGCCGACGGGACTGGGCTTCTGGCTGAGCCCAGGGAGACGGATTCCGAAAGACAAGTGTCCACCATCCTGCGGCAGGCCCTGAGCAAGGGCCGGAAGCTACTGCAGCAGCAGAAGCAGAGGTAGGCGGGGGCCTGGGGCCTGGGTGGAGCGAGGCGAGGGCGGGCCTGGAGGAAGCTGGCCTCTCACCCTCCTGCCTAGGCCGAGAGCTTTGGCGGATGTCCGCTTGCTCCTTCCCTGGCACTCTTCCATTCTATTTTCTTTCATCTTAACATCACTGAAGTTAACTTGTTGTTGTTGTTGTTAGGTGCCGTCGAGTCGGTATCCAACTCATAGCGACCCTCATAGGGTTTTCAATGGCTGACTGTTTCGGGATTGCTTTGGGAGTGGATTGCCAGGTCCTTCTCCCATTTTTGCGGTGCTGGGAATCGAACTTGGGACCTCACAGACTGCAGCGCAGCGCGCTACCAACTGAGCTAAATCTCAGCCCCTGAAGTTAACTAGTACATTTCAGTTGTAAAATAATTATAGACTCACAAGGAGTTGCAAGAACAGTGCAGTGAAGTCCCATGGACTCTGCCCTGCTTCCCCACCTGGTAACACGTTACATAATTGGGGTACAATGTCAAAACCCGGAGTTGACAGCGACCCGAGAGGGGCCTTGTGCAGATTTCACCATAGATGCAGCATTGTGTGTCACGCTTTTGTAGAATTCCAAAGCAGACCCCAGCCTTCCTTCTTTGTTCTTCACATTCTTTTTCAGTTAACAGTAGATAGTTAGCCTTTGCCCATGGCGTTAACAGCTTCTAGGAAAACATAATTTTTTACAGTTCTTTAATCTTCCACTGTGAAGATAAGATCGATGTGGAAAAGATAGGATGCAGGCTATGCACTGCACACAGTGGGATTTGTCTTTGAAAATGAAATGCAAATGAACTGGGAGGAAACAGCCCCAATTTTAATCGATGTGATTGCTGGGTGAGGAGATTACAGGCGATTTTAATTGCTTTGATTTTGCTTTCCTGGGCAAGCGCAGCATCAAAGCGCGGTTCCGTTCCACTGACATAATTGGATGAGGGGCTGAATGTGCGTGGCCCCAGGGACGAGCCCCGAGGTATTGTTTTAGTTCAGGCTGGGGCTTCAGGGTGCCCAAC
The DNA here is from genome assembly GCA_007922755.1 of Pedetes capensis. NCBI lineage: Eukaryota > Metazoa > Chordata > Mammalia > Rodentia > Pedetidae > Pedetes > Pedetes capensis. Next base: position 83,039 of record VMDO01006363.1, read on the forward strand.
GTTCAACTTCATCGGCGGGTTTGCGTCTGAGCTGTGCAAAAGCATTGGGTTGCAACAGCTGGCAGGAATGTGGGGCGGCCATGATGCAGCCTTGATTGGCTTGGGGAGGAGTGAAGCAGAACCCCTGGTCTGGAAGGCAGGAAACCCCTGTGGAAATGTGCCAGCCGGCCTTGTGGTCAGTGCCAGGCCATCCTTGGCCAGTAGCTTTGGCTGTGCTTTAGTGCAGGACACAAGGAGGTCCACACCACCGATCTCAGTCTTGGTTCTGGCTGTGAGAACTGAGGCAGGCCTCCAGGGGGCGTGGCAGAGCACCCTCAGAGTCCCAGGAGAGCCCCCTGTCCTTACCACTGTGCACGGCCCCCCTTCCTGACACGCCTTCCCACTGTGTTATTTGGGATGGGCGAGAGAAGCAAGCTCTTTGGCCACTGCTTTCCGTCCTGTGGCTTAGCCCTGTGGATTCCTCATCACTTAAACAGCAAGGGCACCTCATAGCCTCCCCTCAGGACAAAGCCCAAGCCGTGTGGACTTTATCTTCACTGCAGGGCGACAGAGGAGCAGCACAGCAGTGTCGTGCTGGAAGATTTGCTGGAAAACATGGAGACCGACACCTTTGGCACCCTGTGCAACCAGGTAAGAGGACCCACCCTGCTCTGGGCCCTCCCGTGCCCCCAGGGCACTTGGCTTTCTGGGCCGCCTCTCCTTGGGTCAGGTGCAGGTGATGCTGCGGAGCCGGTTCACCAGAAGCCCCAGCCCAGGTTCAGCAGGGAGTAGATGCTTGGTCTGTGAGGGCAGCGGCAGCTACAGCAATGCAGTCGGCACTTTGGATCCTCAGATTCTACATCTCCATGTTCAACCAGTCAGGGATTGAAAGTATTTAAATTCCCCGCCCCCCCGGGCGCCATGGCGCATGCCTGTAATCCCAGCAGCTCAGAAGGCGGAGGCAGGAGGATCATAAGTTCGAGACCAGAGTCAGTCTGTGTAACTTAGCGAGACCCTGACTCAGAAAGTAAAAAAATCAGCTGGGGGTGCAGCTCAGTGGTCCAGCACTTGCGGAGTATGCAAGCGTGAGGCCCTGGGTCCAACCCCCAGTACCAGGAAAAAAAAACCCAAAATTTCTGTTGCTGCTGTCTTGCACAATGTAGCCGGGCCTAGGATGGCTGCGTCTGTGTTGAAGGCATACAGACTTCGGTTGTCGTTGCAGAAACAAGACCGTGTGACAGCGATTCCCAGCATTCACGTTGTCCGAGGTGTTAAAGTCACCTGGAGATGACGGGAAGTCCCCAAGAGGATGTCTGTCGGTCACGTGCAAATGTGATGCCATTTTACATAAAAGGAAATACGTCAGCCCCAGAAAAGCAGGGCTGAGCTCTAGGGGAGCGGGTGACACATGGACTCGCACTGGGTCCTTCTGATTGTCCACCTCCGTCCTCTGGTCCTTGTGCCCACCAAGGAGCTTTCTCCACACCTGGACCTGCAGTCAGCATCCCTGAGCTCACACTTTCTCAACATCCCCCCCGACCTGGCTTTGCCGGCCAACACTCGTCTCCCCGGCTTTGCCGTATAAAATCCCAGAGAAAGTCTCTGACTGGCTGAGTGGCTGGGTATGTCCACCCTGTGACAAGAAGAAATGGCTGGTGTTTGTGTCTTTGTGGCATGAGACAGTTGTGCAAGCCCCAGTTCACTTTGTCCTCCACAAACCCTTTGCCGCAGTATTATTATTATCCCCATTTTACAGAGGGAGAAACTGAGGCAAAAAATGAAGTAAGGACATGGCCCAAGGACCCACCCTTGTACTCAGTGAGGAAGGAGCCCAGTGCAAGTGTTTTGAATGACATGGTCCATACATTTGAAAAAAAACAAAACTTTTTTTTTGTGTGTGTGGTGCTGGGGGTTGAACCCAGGGCCTTGCGCTTGCATGCATTGCAAGTGCTGGACCACCAAGCTGCACCCTCAGCCCATTTTTTTTTTTTACTTTTTGAGACAGGGTCTAGCTAAGTTACGCAGACTGCCTCTGGTCTTGAAATTATAATCCTCCTGCCTCTGTCTCCTGAGCCGACAAAACTATTTTGAAATCATTTGGATTCACAGGAAATTGCAGAGCCAGTGTTGGGGGTCCAGTGTGCGCCCCATGCTCTGTGTCTGGCCCGATGATTACTCTAGTACCACATCAAATCCAGGAGTCCACATTGCTATGAAATGCCGGCACAACTCTGTGCCACCTTATGACAGTAGAGTCATGGAACCACCACTATAATCAGGAGGCACAACTGCCCACCCCTGCCCAGACCTCCCTGTGCTGCCCTTCAGAGCCACCCCGACCTCCCCCGGCCCAAGCTCTGGTACCCACGGGTCTGTTCTCCATCTCTGCCTTTTGTACAGCCTGCAGAGCTGCGTGCGCAGAGTGGCACGTCTTCAAGACCCATCCAGTGCTTCCTTTCTACTATAGATTGGTGTCCCCTGATATGGTGTAGTGCAGTGTCTCTAGTGATCTGCCAGTGTAGGGACATCTATTGTTCCCAGAGCCCACGCTGTCCCCCAGGATGTGGCCTCAAAGAAGGAGAAAGGCGACTAATCACCCTGCTGAGGGCTGGGGCTTCTGCTGCGGTGTCTTGGGCACTGCCTGAGTGAGCTGGGAGAAGCTGGAAGGGCGAATGAGGTTTAGAAACATCGTGGGCGCCAAGGCTGCTGGCCAAAGAGATTTTATTGACAGCTCAGCAAACATAAAACGTTTCCCAGACTGAGCTGCTAAACTCTGTACCTCCCGAGACACAAAGCCCCAAGCAGGAAATAAATCAAAACCTGCCACCCGTCAGGTGGAGTGGCAGTCAAGGCTTGGGCTCCCTCTGTCTCCGCTTCTTAGGAACTGAGGCTGGCATCCTACCTCTCCAAGATGGCGATGGTGCCCGGGTCCACGCTGCGCCGCCTCCTGAGCGTGGTGCTGCCTGCGGCCTCGCAGCCCCAGCTGCTGGCCCTGCTGCACTCGGCCGACGAGAAACACGCAGACCGGGCTACCGAGAGCGAGGGCAGCGGGGAGCAGGCTGAGCTGGGCAGGCGGAGGTGAGTGCTCGCCGGGGCGGCCCTGGGAAGTCAGGCAGTAACCCATGAAGGTCACCCCCAGAGAAGGCCTCAGGCCGTATCTTCTCAGCCGACCTGTCCCTGTTCAGAAGGGTCTACGTGAACGCAGGGCTTAGTAGGCCCAAGGATTTTGTTTAGACGTTGTAATTGTGTGAGCAATTTATTTTTTGAGTAGAATCTTAAAAAATTAATATTCTGCCAGGTGCAGTGGTGCAGGCCTATAATCCCAGTGGCTGGGGAGGTGGAGGCAGGAGGATCACAAGTTCGAGACCAGAGGCAGTCTGTGTAACTTAGCAAGACCCTGTCTCAAAAAGTAAAAAAAAATAAAATGGGCTGGGGGTGCAGCTCAGTGGTCCAGCACTGGAAAAGCATGCAAGCATGAGGCCCTGGGTTTAACCCCCAGTACAACAGCAACGAAAAAAAAATTAATTTTCTCTGGAGCCAAATATATGCTATATGTGCCCATTAGAGAAAATGTAAAAAATGCATACAGGGAGATAGAGGGGAAAAAAAACTATACGGTTTTACACCCTGGAAACAATAGGTGTTCGTATTTGGCTGCATTTCTTCCTCTGAGGTTTTTCTCTCTCTAGTTTTGTGAGTGTGTCTTTGTGTGATGTCTAGTAGCGGGATGGGTGTGTCTAAGAATGCGTGTATTTGTATGTGAGCGTTAGGGCTGTGCATGGGAACACATGCACCGCTGCTCTTCCATTTTGCCCTGATAAACCCATTATAAGCTGAAAATATCCTCGGTGGGAAATGTGTCCGATCCGCCATGTGCCAGCATCGCAGCCCAGCAGCGCAGCTACCGTGGGAGCTGCTCTCGCTGCGGCTGCCCCGCGTCCGAGAAGATTGGACCCCATATTGCCGGCCTGAGAAAAGATCGAGATTCCAACCACAGTTTCTGCTGAACGCCTGTTGCCTTCAAAGTTGAACATCCGTAGGTCAAACTGTTCTCCCTCAGGACCCTGTGGGGCGCATGCGTGGGCAGTGATCGCGCAGCCAGTACAGCCTGATGCGCCCCTCTCGGGACCTGATGGCGGCCGCAGGTTCCCGTGGTCTCGTCCCCTAGTCAGACTGTACTTCCTGCTGTTTTTGTCGGTTTGAGTCCTGCTTCTCACGGTGGTGGCCCTGTGGTCACAGTATGTGCAGTGACAGATGGGTGTGGAGCAGTGCGCGTGGCTGCTGCCCTTTGGGAACGTTTTGCCTCAGTGACGGCTCACTCTGCAGGAGCTTTCCTTTAGGGTTAGGACCACGGGTGAATTTGGGCAGGAAGGGGCTCTTTCAAGGCCAGGCAGGAAGCTGGGGCGGGCTGGGGAGCAGCTGGCAGTGTCACTTGAGGATGGAGTGTGTGGAGGCCCGGCTGCAGGAGAGCCGTGACCAGACTGAAAAGTGCGGAAGGCAGCTGCCAGCCCCGCGGCCTCTGCCACAGCGTCTGGGAGACTGGGAGGTGGAAGAGATGGTGCGATCGTGGGGACAGGTGTGGGGACAGGTGTGGGGACGTGCTCTTCCTGACACAAAGGACAGCGTCTTTTATCTGTTGTGCAGCGATCTCGGACTGGAACGTGAAGAACCACGCTCAGTGTGAAAAGAATAGGCTGGAGGAAAGGAAGGGGGGTGAGGCAAAGAGGGGGCAGACAGGGAGGGCTGGAGGAGCTGTCGAAGTTCCCCATGGGTCCAGCACAGTCAGGAGGTAGGAGGTGAGCCTGTCAGAGGCCTGGGAATGGGCGTGGTCAGGGGGCACGCAGGTCAGAGGGAGGGAGACGTGGGCGTGGTCAGAGGGCTAGATGTGGGCGTAGCCTGAGGACTGGATATGGGTGTGTGTCAGAGGACTAGAGGTGGGCGTGGCCAGAGGACTAGGTGAGGGCGTGGTCAAGAGTTGGGTGTGGGCGTGATCAGATGGCTGGCTGTGGGTGTGGTCGGGCATGGGCGTGGCCAGGGAGGTGGGTGTGGTCAGAGGACCTCTTTGGGCACAGGGCTACCTCCTCACCTAACTTAGTCAGGGAGGCCTTTGGGGGACTGGACGGGTTAGCCCAGTACCAGAAAGGAGGGCTCCGTGGCTGTCACAATAGTGACCCATACTCCTCCTTTCTTTGCCCCGCCTTCTTCCGGCTGGCCCACTGGATGGTGACCACTCCATGCCCTGGCCACCCACCCCTGTCCCCGAGAGTAAGGCAGTCACTCTTGGGAGCCACGCCCCGAGCTGGGTTGCGCCTCAGTTACGGACCTTGGGCTTCGAGCTGCAGAAGCTGACTAATGAGCCCCTGTTGGCCCGGCGCGGGGAAGGACGGTCCCCACTGCCGGCCAGGTGGCTGGGAACCGCAGGGCCAGAGCCCCGTGCTCACACGACCAGGACTCTGTCCCGTGCTGTCCTGTGGTGGCTGAACCCAAAGCCCCCAAACAGCTGTCTCCTTGGCTCCCCACAGCTCTCCAGTGTCCTTTACTTCAGCCTGGAGGTCCACACTGCTGGTGGCCTCTGGAGGCCCTGTCCCACCCCCTTCCTGGCTGCAGCTGTGGTTTCTCCGTGTTTGTATCCACTTATCCATAGCACACTTCCTGAGCGCCCAGAACGTCCCTTGTTTAGGCACCAGGACTCTGTGGAACATGGCGATAGAGTCCTGCTGCCTAAACCATGCGTCCCGAGGGACAAGGCGGGCGCACAGAGGTCAGCACACAGCCCTTCCTGAGGGATGCACCCGGCTTTTTAATTATTAGCATTTTAATCATTGTGCTCAGATGTCCCCACTCTACACTGCCTCCCTTGGTCTGACTGATGTCCCCTGTTGTCCGTGATGCTCTGAGCTGGGAACCCCTCCATGGCAGAGATGGCATCCTGCCCAGGCCCCAGAAGGCGGCTGATTGATGTACACAGAGTAAAAGAACCCACAGAGATGCTCTCGGGGCACCCAGAGTCAGCCAGGGTGACACGGAGGTGGGAGGAGCCCCAGAGGGTTCTCGAGGGTCATGAGTCCCCGAAGACCCCGTTCCTTCTAAAACCAGAAGACTCCTTTCTTGCTGCAGGAAGCACGAGGACTGGTGGCGAGCCTTAGAAAGCAAGGTGCGTGCAGACCTGGTGAGCAGAGGGCTGGACAGGATGCTGTGGGCTCGCCGAAGGAAGGAGAGGTGAGGCGGCCTGCCCGGTGCCTGACAGTGGGAGCCAGAGGTGGGCGGTGCCCGGACCGAGGAGCAGCTTCCTCCCTTGAGGGCCACAAGCTTTCATTCTTAGGCTTATTTCAGAAGCTGAAGATAAGCCTGTAGCAACCCGTGAAAGAATGTTCTCCTGGCATTTATTAGCATTTTAATTATTGTATTTCTTTTAGCTAATAGATGGCTTTAATGGGGTATAATTAGAAAAAGGCCTGCAGCCGTAGCCCTGTGGCATCCGATCCTGTCTGATCTCAGAAGCTAAGCAGGGTCAGGCCTGGTTAGTCCTTGGATAGGAGACCACCTGGGAGCACCAGGTGCTGTAGGCTTGGGAGAAGGACCCAGCAACCCACTCCCAAAAACCAATCCGCCACTGAAAACCCTATGAACAGCAGAGAAGCACTGACAATAGTGTTTCCCCTGTTGTACAGAGGGTCACTATGAGTCGGATACTGACCCGAGGGCACCTAACAACAACAACAAATTAGAAAAAGAACAGTCTCTCAGTGCTGTTCAGACTTTATTATTCTCAGAGCCCTTTCACTTCTTGTCACGTGGAACCTTCCAGAAAGTGGGGATGATAAAACGGAAGCTCAGGGAGGTCAGATGCGGAAGAACTCCAGGGAACCCGGTCAGAATACTTGGGAGGCTCGGAACAAGCCCAGAATGTCTGACTGGGTCTTCTGTTCTCTCTGTAGCATATTAAAGAAGCCATGTCTCCCGCTCGAAGAGAGGACGATGTTCTCTGGAAGAGGAAGCTGGCCACACCTGTCCCTGGAGCCCATCGGCGAGCTGGCTCCTGTCCCCATCACGGGAGCGGAAACCATCAATGTGCTGGCCACAGGGGAAAAGCTCTTTATCTTCAGAAACCCAGCGGAGCCAGAGATCTCGCTGCCTGCTCCTCCGAGGAAGAAGAAGAAGAACTTCCTAAATGCCAAGAAGGCCAGCAGGGTGTCAGGGCTGGACTAGCCCCAGGAAAGCACCATTGGAGCCTGGCTGGAAGAAGGCAGGGCAAAGAGGGTAGGAGTATGGTTCACTATTGTGACAGCCTCGGAGCCCTCCTTTCCGGTTCTGGGCTAACCTGTCCAGTCCCCCAGCCAGGCCTCCCTGGCTAAGTTCTAGGTGAGGAGGTAGCCCTGTGAACGAAGAGGTCGTCTGGCCACACCCACCTCCCTGGCCACGCCCATGTCCAACCCCACCTACAACCAAGCCATCTGACCACACCCATATCCAACTCCCTGACCACGCCCTCACCTTGTCCTCTGGCCACGCCCACATCTAGGCCGAGAGACTTCTCTTCCCTTGCACGCCTGGGTCTGATACCCTACAACGTGCGGTATGGACATCACACGGGCAGAAGACGCGGCTCTCAGCACACGCTGGCTCCAAGTGCTCAGTTACTCTGGTCTCAGGAATTTCCATGCAGCCCCCTCTCTTTTCTCTCATGGGAACAGGGACACTCCTTCTTCCAGGCAGACATCACCAGCGATCTGGAGGAGACCACACCCCCGTGCCTGGCTGCATGGCATGGAGTCAGGGTGGGGAAGGCGAGGCTCTCTGTTCTTACACTGTGTTTCTTACACGTTCTCTTTGTATAAAGGGAACCACAAAGGTCAAGGTATGTTTGTTACACGTCACTCTTCATAGTGGAACTCATGTTTGCTTCATGTGGGCACCATTTTTTTAAATTTTTTTTATTTCTTACAGTACTGGGGGTTGAATCCAGGGCCTCACACTTGCATGCTCTGCAAATGCTGGACCACTGAGCTGCACCCCTAGCCCATTTTTTTTTTTTTTTTTACTTTTTTTTTGAGACAAGGTCTCGCTAAATTATGCAGACTGCCTCTGGTCTTGAACTTGCGATCCTCCTGCCTCCGCCTCCCCAGCCGCTGGGATTACAGGCGTGCGCCGCCGTGCCCGGCTCAGCACCATTTATTTTTGATTACTTCTGTGCTTCCGCTCCCTGCAGTGACGTCCAACAGAGAGATTTGCCCTCTGTCACTCTAGGGGCCGGCCGTGGGGGATGCCACCCAAAGCTCAAGTTCAAGGTATGTTGCCCTTTTTGCAAATGAGGAAGGCCAGAGGCTTAAGAGGTGAATTTTTACAACGTCATAAAGCTAATAAGTAGCAAAATCAAGTCATGCTTTACGGTCCAAACCCTGGTGCTGTCTCTGGTCCTCCATCAGTAGGCACACCGAGGGCCCGCTCAGCCAACAAGTAAGCTGCACCCCGCCCTCGTAGTCCCCTGGGGCTTCTGTGTGTCCCAACCTTTCCATTCACCCGGCATGGTCAGGGTCAAGGATGTCCACGTAGAGGAGCCACGGCAGCCGTGATGGGTCTTCCTGGAGGGTAAAGGGCAAATAGGAAGGAAATCCCATCACCAGCCAGGGGGCAAGAAGGGCCACTGATGAAAGTCCTGTTCGGTGATGGTTGCTGCCACACCCTGCCAGCTGCTCTAAGGCGCTTCTTAATCATCCCGGACAGCCGCACAGATGGGAGTCACCACTGCTGATTGTTTGGAGATTCCTTCGGGAGTGGGCTGCCAAGTCCTTCTCCCATTTTTGCAGTGCTAAAGATCGAACCCAGGGCCTTAGAGACCACAGAGCAGCGCTCTACCGACTGAGCCAAACCCCAGCCACTCGGTGTCCTGTTAGAGTGACGAGAAGGAACTAGAGAGGCTCCAGGGACCTTGGCCTGGGGTGACCTGAGCTCAGGTGTGAGCTACGGTACTTCCAAACTGGCCGAAGCTGGGAAAATGGCTAACCCTCTCTGAGGCTAATTTCCTATGCATTCTGTCTTCTGAGAGCTCCAGCCAGAGCATCTCGCGCTCAGAGAGTTTCAGTGCCTTGCCGGCAGGCAGCCCCAGCCCCTGCAAGGGAGGTCTCCTGAGTTTGAGCAGGGGCTCCTCACTTGAAAGCCCCTGCCTGCCCTCGCCATGGGCACCCGCAGCCTGCGGTGTGGCGAGCGCAGCCTTGGCTGAAGCCGTACTTTTCTTTTCTTCTTTTTTTGCAGTCCTGGGGTTGAACCCAGGGCTTCATGCTTGCATGCTCTGCAAGTGCTAGACCACTGAGCTGCACCCCCATTTTTTTTACTTTTTGAGACAGGGTCTCGCTAAGTTACGCAGATTGCCTCTGGTCTCGCACTTGCGATCCTCCTGCCTCCGCCTCCCAAGCCACTAGGATTATAGACGTGCGTCACCGCGCCCAGCTCGAAGCCGTACTTTTCTGGGGAGCAGCTAGGTGCCATCGTCAGGAGCTGCCGGTTGGCCGCATCACCGCATGAGGGGACATCCACAGGAAGCAGGTCCAGTTCTGGAGAGGACTTGATAGGCCGGTTTTCCCCTCAGAAGGTCCAGGGGGCCGTGTGAGAACCGAGGAAGAACTGTGATTTTCACACGCAGCTAGTGCGGTAGAAAATGTGTGGGCTGTGAATTCAAATCTTGCTCCACTATTTGGCTCCTTAAGCTGGGATTTAGCTCAGTTGGTAGAGCACTGCTCTGCAGTCTCTGAGGTCCTGAGTTCGATTCCCAGCACCGCAAAATGGGAGAAGGGCGTGGCAACCCACTCCCAAGGCAATCCAGAAACAGCCATTGAAAACTCAATGAGGGTCGCCATGAGTCGGACTTGACTCGATGGCACCTAACAACAGCAACAACAATTGGGTCCTTGGGCAAGTTAACCGACCTTTCTGAGCCTCATTTCCATAAACAACACGGTGATGGGAATCCCTGGCAAGGATCAGAAACAACTGGATTAGGAAAGTATTGTATGGGGTGGGCCTGCCACATCCAGGCCCTCCTCCAGCCCTTGAAGGTGGCCACCCACCTTTCTGATAATCTCCTGCTCCCAGAAGGATTCTGCTACAGTTTTGCACAGCTGCAAATAGATTGCCCACAGCGATTTCAAAAAATAGCTCAAAGCTATTGGTTGAAGGCTAATTGAAGAGGCTTTTAGCAACAACCAAGGGGTGCCGAAGCCATTCAGAATCCAGCATCGGAGTCTGATAATAACTCTCTGTGCTGTTAGACAGGGAAAGACTGCCTGCTGACCTGCCATTTAACAAGACATGTTGGGGAAAGGCTGTGTCTCTGGATCAGGTGGTGGGGTTTGATTTCTGGCCACACCACTTTGAACAAGTCATTTTGCCACTCAGACCCTCAGTCTCTTCATCTGTAAAATGTGGGTCCTCATATTTACTTCAGAGCTGTCATAAAGAGTGAAAATATTAGATATTGTGTCTATGAGTCAGATAAGTTGTTGGTGTGTAATAAAGGTCGCTTATCTGTTTTATTATATTCTTATGTATTCACAAAATTGAACACGGTTGCCCGTTTCGTTCCTGCGGCCACTCTGGGTAAAGGCAGTTTTCTGGAAGTGCTGTACTGCCTGCATTACTTACTGCTATGGTTTGAATATTGTTCCCCCTCCTCCTGAACCCGTGCAGAAGTTCAATCCCCAGAGTCCTGTGTCACTGGTATTAAGAGGGTGGAAACCAAATCCCACCATGGTGTTTGGAGGCAGGGCCTGTGGAAGGTGATTAGGAGATGCTGTCCTTAGGGTGGAGGGCCTATGAGTGAGTCCTGGTGGCTTTATCAAAAGGAGGCGAGAGTCCAGCCAGACACAGGCACCCCTGCTCCCTTCTCTGTCCATGCCACGCTCTGCACTGTCTTGGGACTCTGCCAGTGAAACTGCCATTGCCAGATGTGGCCCTGCAACCTCGGACTTTGAGGATCAGGCGCAGAACACGCCTCTTCTGTGAGAACGAGCTTGCGTCAGGTATTTTCTTGTGGTGGTGGTGGAGGTGGTGAGATGCTGTCGAGTCGGGCCCAACTCATAGGGTTTTCACTGGCTGATTGTTTCAAGATTCCTTCGTGAGTGGGCTGCCCAGTCCTTCTCCTGTTTTTGCAGTGCTCAGGATTGAACCCAGGGCCTCAGAGACCACAGAGCAGCGCTCTACCAACTGAGCCAAACCCCAGCCACTCAGTGTCCTGTTAGAATGATGAAAAGGAACTAGAGAAGCTCCAGGGACCTTGGACTGGGGTCACCTGACCTCAGGTGTGAGCTACGGTACTTCCAAACTGGCCGAAGCTGGGAAAATGGCTAAACCTCTCTGAGGCTAATTTCCTATGCATCCTGTCTTCTGAGAGCTCCCTCTAGCTGCATGGGTAGAAATAAATAAGTAATTAAAAATAAGCTCAAAAAGAAGGAGATGTTACAGGTAAGGGATAAAGCAGGCACGAAAATCTCGCTAGGGCATGGGGGGATGACAGCCAACATGGCAGAGGAGGTCTGGGGACACGTGTATGCTTCTCGCACCCAAGTCCTTATCTCCAGACTGGACTCCTTAGGCTCTGGACATGCAGCTAGCTGAACACCTGACAGATGTCGTGGCCTCAACATAACCAGCCCTAAGCTCTTCAGCCTCTGTGACACCTGCTCCCGCCACAGATGTCCCCTCCCTGAGTGAACGGTCCCAAGCCAAACACCTACATGATCCTCAGCCTCCGATCCAAGGACCAAACCCTGCAGATAGTGCCAGCAGCTCAGCCTCCACCTTTGCCCCCTTCTGCCCCTCGGCCCCTCAGTGGGGCACCATGGCCTCTGTGGGGTGTGGCAGCTGCACCCCGTGACCAGCCCTGGCCCATCTGTGCATGTAGTGGCCCCGCTATCCCAGCCACTCCCTGTTGAAAGACCCCCAGATGTCTCTGTCGCCACTGGACCTCCCAGAATGGTCCCCCAAGTGCATTCCTGTGTGTCTGTGCTGGGAGGCACCTTCCCTAGGAGCTGCTGAGTGACCATGTGACGCAGTGGGGAGGGTGGAACTGGGGTCACCCTGGGACCTGCCACCTGACCAGCTGAACAGCCCTGGTCCTCCCCCACTTCACAGAATCTGTGAAGACACCTGCCCTGTTTGTGGCACAGGGGAACACACAAGGCATGCCAGCCATTATTATTATTGTCTTTGTTGTTGTTATCAGGTGTCATCGACTTGGATCTGACTCATGGTGACCCTATGCACAAAACAAAACACACCCCAACACTGTGCCATGCACACATGAGCCCATTGTTGCAACCACTGTGTTTCTTCTCATTTTAAGTCGTGCCACATCAGCAAAGCCTGCAGCCATAGCCCTGTGGCATCCAATCCCTTCACATCTCGGAAGCTAAGCAGGGTCAGTCCTGTTTAGTACCTGGATGGGAGACCACCTGGGAACACCAGGTGCTGTAGGCTCGGGAGGAGCCAGTAATCCACTCCCAAAAAACAATCTACCATTGAAAACCCTATGAACAGCAGAGAAGCACTGACAATAGTGTTTCCCCTGTTGTATGTAGGGTTGCTATGAGTTGGATACTAACTCAATGGCACCTTACAACAACGTCATCCAAAGGAGGTCCCAGGGGCTTTGCTCCATTCCCATCATTACGGTCAACTCTATTTTGAGGGTGCAGCTCTTTCCCAATCTTTTCTTGAATGCTTTCCAGCCTGGGGGACTCATTTTCTGCACTGTATTTGACAGTGCTTCTCGACTATTCTTAGGGTTTTCAATGGCTAATTGTTTTGGGAGTGGGCTGCCAGGTCCTTCACCCTAGTCTTTCTAGTCTGGAAGCTCAGCTGAAACCTGTCCACCATGGGTGGCCCGGCTGCTATGTGAGATATTGGTGGCATAGCTTTCAGTATCACAGTAACACGCAAGCCCCCCAGCACGACAAGCTGACAGAGACCTGAGGGGTTATTGTCTTAGATGTTAGAAAGCTTTCAACAGGAGCAACATGGCCTGACCTGTGCTTTGGAAAAGGAGCTCTAGAGACCAAGTGGAAGATGGACTGCAAGTAGAGGCTGCTACCTGTGTTTTCCTGGGTTTCTGCCCTGCAGCGCACAGCTACAGGAAGGACCAAGGACATCAGGTCTCCACTGCCTGGTGTGAGCGGTTGCCACTGTGGCAAACAGCAACAGCAGCCACTCCAGCGGCCAAAGCCACACGCCAACGCCACTGTTTATCTTACCTGTGTCCCACATGCTACGGGAAGCTTTGTCTACATATTTGCTAACCTTCGAGGAGCCCCAGAGAGGTGATCACCCCGTCTGACAGGTGACAGGCTGCGAGGTGACTTGCACAGCGTGTGTGTGGCGGCCTCCATCTCCCGCCAATGCGACAGCATATTCCTCCTCAGTTGCACGGGGCTGGGGTTCAGCTCAGTTGGCAGAGCGCTGCTCTGCGTGCTCTGAGAACCTGGGTCCGATCCCCAGCACCTCAAAGATGGGAAGAGGATCTAGTAACCACTCCGAAAACAATCCCAAGACAACCAGCCATTAAAAACCCTATGAATGGCAAAGAAGCACTGACAGTGCCCGAGAGTGTTTTGTTCTGTTGTACACAGGATCCTTATGAGTCGGACCTGACTTGACGGCACCTGACAACTACAACCAAGGTCACAGCTCCTTGGGGGCCACAGTGTGCTGGGGGAAGGAGACTCCTCCACCTCAGGACATATGCTGTCCCTGGCTCCCCGGTTCTTCACTGGCCATAGGGTAACAGGAACAGCCTTCTCCTGCTAACAGAGGTGTCCGCACTGTTGTATTTAGTGCGTTCATGACAGGCTTCCCTACCGTGTTACTCTTTGGTTTTCTAGTCTTTAGCCTGTTAGCAGTCCCTCTTCCCCTCTCTCTGTGTTCTCTCACATTAATTGTGTCATTAAAGATTCTGTTTTATGCCCACTATTGGCTTATTGCCTGCAGCTGTACCCCCCTGGTGTCCGATCCCACCTGATGGCAGGAACTAAGCAGGGGCAGGCTGGCTAGTCCTTCGATGGAGACACACTGGGTGCTGTAGGCTTGGGAGATGGACCCGGCAGCCCATTCCCTAAACAATGAGCCACTGAAAACTCTGTAAGTAGCAGAGAAGCACTGACAATAATGCCGGGCATGGCAGTGTCAGGGAGTGTTTTGTTCTGTTGTACATAAGGTTGCTGTGAGTCAGACCCGGCTTGATGTAACCACATTATATTAGCTTATTATCTCTTCTCTTCTCTTCTCTTCTCTTCTCTTCTCTTCTCTTCTCTTCTCTTCTCTTCTCTTGCCTTGCCTTGCCTTGCCTTCCCTTCCCTTCCCTTCCCTTCCCTTCCCTTCCCTTCCCTTCCCTTCTGCCTCCCTCCCTCCCTCCCTCTCCCTCTTTCTCTCTCTCTCTCTTTTTCTCTGCAGTAATTCGGGTTGAACCCAGGGCCTCGCGCCTGCATGCTCTGCAAGTGCTGGACCACTGAGCTGTACCCCCAGCCCATTTTTTTTTACTTTTTTTTTTGAGACAGGGTCTTGCTAAGTTACACAGACTGCCTCTGGTCTCGAATTTGTGATCCTCCTGCCTCTGCCTCCTGAGCTGCTGGGATTACAGGCATGCGCTACTGCACCCGGCTTTCTCTTTTCTTTATTTAGTAGCCACCTTAGTATTTACAGCGTTCGACCATAACATCTTCTATCTACATTCACATGGCACGATACTCCTTCACACAGAGTGGGAGGACACATTTCTTCCATTCTCCTCTCTGTCCTCAGGATAGTTTGGATGATAAATGTCCCCCAGTGTCCACGAAGTAAGAGCTTGGTCCCACCTTGGTGCTACTGGCGGCAGGGGGCTTTTGGAGGTGGAGGCTTAGTGGGATGAAGGTAGGTCATTGGGGCTGTGATTTGAAGGGAATTTGAGACCCTGATGTCCTCCCCCAACCCCCTTCAATTCCTGGCCACAAAGTAGTGGTTTTGCCTCCACACACTCTGCCACCACGATGCTCCTCCTCCCCACAGGCATAAAGCAAGGAGCTGACATCATAGACTGAAGACTCCAAAACCGTGATCCAAACAACCTTTCCTTGTTACAAGTGTATCGTCTCGAGTGCTTTGTTACAGAAACTGAAAGTTGACGAACACAGTCATTTTTGCCATTGGTGTCTACTTTATGTCATGATCCTCCCCACACACAGGTAGTATTCTGCTCGGAATATTCAGTTATCTTTTAAAGAGTTTAAATGGGATTGTTGTTGTTGTTGTCGTTGTTGTTGTTGTTGTTAGGTGCCGTCAAGTCGGCATCCGACTCATAACGACCCTCATAGGGTTTTCAGTGGCTGACTGTTTCGGGATTGCCTTGGATGTGGATTGCCAGGTCCTTCTCCCGTTTTTGCAGTGCTGGGAATCGAACTCAGGACCTCAGAGACTGCAGCGCAGTGCTCTACCAAATGAGTTAAATCCCAGCCCAAACAGGGGATTAGATGTCTTTTCTCTTTATGAAAGTACACTATCTGATGTTCCCTTTTAGACAAGGTCTCGGTTTCCTGCTGCGGGATAATAAGGAATGTGTTTGGTCTCTGCCCCAGGTCCTGGAGCTAAGTTGCTGTAAACTTGGAGTTTCCCGAGCACCTTTGTTAGGAGTATCTTCTGCTGGTCATGGTGAGCCCCTTTCAACCAACCTGTTGTTGTTGTTGTTAGGTGCCATCAAGTCGTGTCCGATTCATAGCGACCCTTATAGGGTTTTCAATGGCAGATTGTTTTGGGATTGCCTCGGGAGTGGGTTGCCACGTCCTTCTCCCGTTTTTCTGGTGCTGGGAATCGAACTCGGGACCTCAAAGACTGCAGAGTGGCGCTCTACCAACTAAGCTAAATCCCAGCTCCCAATCAGCCTGAGAGTGTGCTCATGAGCTCACCTGATGTGGCCTCAGGATGGGGCTGGTAAACAGCAGGACCTGGTTGTTAGAGGCTGGAAATTTCACCCAGCACACACACCTCAGAGAGGGCGGGCTGGAGATTGATGGGACAGAAACTGAGCCAGGAGATTCGGGAAGCCTGGGGCTGTGGCCATGAGGCGGAGCTGTGAGGTGGCACACTCACAGGGAGGGCCTTGGGGGCGCTGGGTGCCCCCACTTCACCTTTTGCCCTCCACATCTCCCCTGCCTGGCTCTTTTGAGTTTTATCCCATACAAGGCACCAGAAAAACGGTCTCCCCAGTCCTGGGAGCTCCTCTAGACTGGGGGTTGGAAGCGGGGATGATGTGGGATGTGGAACTGGTGCCTGAAATGGGGGTGTCCCCTGGGCCTGAGCCAGCAACTGGGTCCTCACGCATCAGCCTGGCTGGCCTGTGCTTGGTGCACAGCCTTGAAGCTGCCCCTGGGCACCAAAGGAAGGTCGTCCCAGGCGTTCCGCCCATGGCCTTTCCTCCCAGCCCCTCCAGTGCACCGCTGCTGGTGTGGGGATTGCTGTGCCCGGGGCCTGGCAGCTGCCCTGTGTTTCAGGAGGAAATGAAGTCCCTCCTCCGCTGCTCTGATGGCCAAAAGCCCTGCCACAGCAGTTTGGAGCAAATCCCAGCCACCTTTTAATTTCAGCCACAAATATCTCACTGACTGTTTCCAGAATGTGTAAGTCCTTCTCCCTCCCTCCCTCTCTCTCTCTCTCTCTCTCTCTCTCTCTCAAGTCTTTTAGCAAAACATAAGCCAATTATTAACTCCAGGGAAAACAAAAAATTTCACCAAGAAGGAAATTTAACTCAAATGTACTGTGTGGCTCAGGTGAATGCTAAATGTTGTTGTTGTTGTTAGGTGCTGTTGAGGTGGTGTCCAACTCATAGCGACGCTACATACAACAGATGAAACACTATTGTCAGTATTTCTCTGCTATTCATAGGGTTTTCAATGGTGGATTAATTTTTGAGAGTGGCTTGCCAGGTTCTTTTCCCAAGCCTACTGCACCTGGTGTTCCCAGGCGGTCTCCCATCCAAGGACTAACCAGGCCCAACCCTGCTTGCTTAGCTTCTGAGATCTGACGGGATCAGATGCCACAGGGCTACTGCTGCAGGCTGAGGGCCAGATAGATACTTAAAAATGTGCTTTAATTGGATTAGATAAATGGAGAGAAAGGAAAGGGTTACGTGTGTGTGTGTGTGTGAGAGAGAGAGAGAGAGAGAGAGAGAGAGAGAGAGAGAGAGAGAGAGAAAGAGAGAGCTAAATTCTCATCTCTCATAGTAGGAAGTGAATATTTATGGATAATATATGGGTAATAAAACATTGAGAAGTTGCAGTGTGTTTTCTAGAAACATAAATGTTAGCAGCACAAGAAGCAGCTACATAATTAAAAGCACAGTCATCTCTCAGCATCCCTGGGAGACTGGGTCTCCCGAATCCACAAAGCTCCAGTCCCCCAGATAACGTGGCATAGAATTTGCATAGAACCTGCACATCCACATGCTCCTATATACTTGAAGTCATTTTTAGATCACTCATATCTAATGCGGGGCTGGGATTTAGCTTAGTGGGTAGAGCGCTGCGCTGTAGTCTCTGAGGTCCCGAGTTCAATTTCCAGCACCGCAAAAATGGGAGAAGGGCCTGGCAATCCACTCCCAAGGCAATCCCGAAACAGTCAGCCATTGAAAATCCTATGAGGGTCGCTAGGCGTCGGATACAGACTTGATGCCACCTAACAACAACAATCTAATGCAAGGTAAGTGCTGTGTAAATTGTTACTATACTTATTGTTTAGGGAAAAATGACAGGAAACAAACCTCTATCTGTTCAAACAGATTCAATTTAAATTTTTTTTTCAATCCAAAGTTGGTTGAATCTATAGATGTGGAAACTGAGGCTATCTAGGGCCAACTGTAGGTACTTCTTGGGAAAGAAATCAGATGGGGAATAATCAGTAGGGGCTGCTATCTTACACTATCATGTTCATTTAGTTATTTATTCCTAAGCTTGGTTTGCCTGCAGCTGTAGCCCTGTGGCATCCGATCCCGTCAGATCTCGGAAGCTAAGCAGGGTCGGGCCTGGTTAGTACCTGGATGGGAGACCACCTGGGAACACCAGAAGCTGTAGGCTTGGGAGAAGGACCTGGCAACCCCCTCCCAAAAATCAATCTGCCATTGAAAACCCAATGAACAGCAGAGAAGCACTGACAATAGTGTTTCCCCTGTTGTACAGAGGGTCGCTATGAGTCGGATACCGACTCGACGGCACCTAAC